>JBBMJZ010383881.1:0-15657 GCA_037833815.1 Zingiber zerumbet
ACACATGTAGAGTATGTATCATAGGGATGTCTGGTTGATTTGGTTTAACATGCTGATTATGCATATCTTTGTTGATTGTACACATGATTGGTATGTGTTGTAGGAGTCACATGATTGACTGTCCATTTGCATGTAGTGTGGGTACACCTATCCGGTGTGGTTATGGTGGGTTTCTTGCGGATTATACTTTTGTGGTTATGGGCGTATGTGTTTTGTATGGCTATCGAAGGATTCTGGTTGATTATATCTATGTGGTTATGTATATGTGTCTGGTTGTGATATTGGAGGTATTATGTTGATTATACCTACATTGTAGAGTGCGTACATGTATGGTTGGTACGGGTCTGGTGTGCTACCTAATGTACTTTGTTGTTTAGTAGACATCAGTTGGATTTACCTATACCTATAGGTGTTAGATGGATTTTTATACTGGAGGTGTTTATGTGGATTGGAGATGTTGTATCGATGATGATCGTGTCGGTATCATGATTATTTATCATGTTTACCATTCATTGCATGTTGACGACCATTGTCTCCCTTGTGGTGTGAGATAGTCGTTAGTCATTTATAGCTGCCCATTCGGCCACTATGGGAGAGTGGTAGCTAGGAGTGAGCTAGTCCTGTTCTGCTCACTAGGTCGCTCAGTGTTCTGTCCGCCTCGACCACCTTAGAGTATTGGGTCTAGAGGGTTCAGTAGTCGGAGGCTAGTGATGTGAGTAATCAGGGACCCTAATGCTATGTAGTTAGATAACTACTTAGCGAACCGTCCACCTCGGCCACTCTATAGTGGTGCATGTACGGGAGGCTAGTACGGTTTGTCACAGACCCAAGCCTCTTGGCCATACAGGGGTCGTGGTGTCTGGAGAGGTGGAGGGGGTGACCATGTGGCATGCATGCGCATCTGCATATGATGCGCGGTGCATCTGTGGAGTTATATCTGCATATATGTCTAGGAAATACTAGTTGCATGTGATTGTGATATGTTGCACTTGTTTGAGATATGATTGTTACATATGGTTGTCATGCTTCATACATGTCATTTATTATACATGTATATGCTTTCGTATATATATTGCACAGGTATTACGAGCAGATCTGTTACTGAACCAGTGAGTTTACTGATCATTGTACCATGTGTTGATTCCAGATTGGGTATGTATTTATTATTATGTCAGTTGTGGTTTGTACAGTGTGTATGCCAGTTATGATTATGTATGGTTATTATGTTAGATATGCTTAGATGCATTGATCATAATAGTATGATTATGTTCTTTATTCCCTACTGAGACTGTATACTTTAATCTCCATGTTTGTTTTATATAGACCATACACTATCTTGTCTATTACCCGCTGAGTGACACGTACTCACCACCCCGTTTGTATCTTTATGTTTTCAGGTAGCAGATAGACGATTATGGAGTCGCTTGGAGTATTCTGTCTGTCGGTCCTACGTCACACCAGAAGACGGTTTCATCTCGCTCTTGTTTTCTTTTATATATTCTTTATTGTTTTGGCATTGTATTGATGTTTAGCCCTGTGACTATCTTATTATTTTTGGTGTTGTATTTGTGTTTAAGTCGTGCCGGCATGCATTGTATGTATTTGGTTTGTGTGGACTTTTCTTTTGTTTTCCGCTGTGTTTTTAGTGCAGCCATGTGAGTTGTTTAATATATATAACTGCGTGGTTGTGATTGTTTTGTTCCAGCCGAGTGGGCCGAGTATATAATTGTGTGGTTGTGTATATTCCAGTCGTGTGGGCTGATGTATATAGTTTGTGTATGTATATATGATTCATATTGTCATAGTTACAGGGGAGATGCTGTCCGTTTGCCGGGCAGGGACTCTTTTGGGGCGTGACAACTGGATTGGCCCAATTCCCTTCATCCCATAGTCAACTGCTTTGAATCAACAGAGTTGTCCATAGTCCGTTGCTCCGACACCAATAGAGATGTTACTGATCTCCAATACCAATATCAACCTATGCAACCATTAGCAGAATCACTTTCATCCAATCTGTTAAGGTTTGACTCACTTTGACGACAACACGATTTGCATAAATAAGTAACAAAAGCAGCCATCATCTTTCCAATGCCGGATGGCCTATACCCACATTCAAATTATCTTACCATAGTATTATGTCCCAAACTACGCCTCATGCAATGACACAATTCTTGTTTGCGTGTAAGTTTTAAGGGTAAGATGTTGAGGTTCAAGTTAGTAAATTTTCCTGAAATTGGAAAATAAAGTGTCACCACAAAGGTAGCTTAACTCAGGGCTGTTATTCTAATAGAGGGAAGCTTTGAGATTCACACTTCTAAGTTACTTCTTAAAGTAGTCTCTAACTTAGGATTGCTAATCATCAAAAAGGGGAGATGGTTGAGGAAACAATACTTCCTTTATGGTTGGGCTTAATCACATGATTTGATTTTAATGCGCTGACAATACAATTTAAGTTTTTTCTGTGTTCTGATATGTGCATCAAGTGCACAGAGATTGCACATGGAGCTCGTGGAGCTTATTAACTCAATGAGATTGAGTAATGGATATGGTGATTGGGGAGACTTTGCTCGATGGCTTGGCAGATTAGATTTGGGTGATAACTTAGATGAAGTGGTAACACCACGAAATGAAATATTGGGTTCCTATCTGGGGATCATGCACTCATTGGTGAATTATAAAGGTTCTTAGAAAGGACCTCTCATGGAGTCTCATTGAGTTCACCATGCAATGAAACATTGAGTTCCTTTCGTGGAGTTCACCACTCATTGGTGAATTAGGCTTGCACTCATTGTGTTTGGTCTCCCAATGAAGGAAACCAAAGGAAAGATGAGCCCGCCTGTTATTTTCCTAGGTTTTTCCACACGGTAAAACATTGAGTTCCTTTCTTGATACACACGTTAAGGCATGGGTTTGGTATATTCACAATTTATGCTAGTTCTAGTTGCGTTGCATCTTTAGTTGGACGTTGACAACTTGTTATATGATATGCTGAATCACCAATAGTTTTGACATGCTAATGGCAATTGCCAAGTAAGCACACTACAGCGAAGTTAAAAATATCTGATGGCTTTTACATAAGATTCTTAACGGCAATATTTGTTATATTTTAATGTTTGGACTGGAACCTTTGAAATGCCATAACTATAGGCTAGAGTTATCAATTAACTCATTAATTTCATATTGCCAAACCTTAGCTGTCTTGTTTACTGTTGTACCTGACCATCAAAAATGTAGATGCAACTCCATACAGGCATAGGCTTCAAGGGATAGCGAAGTTAAAAAGTGGATCATTGGGCAACACTTTCAGAAGGCAGGCATTAGAATTGCATGACCTAGGTTTAGTTCTCTTGTCCTCCCTCCATTCCTGATCCATCCTCAACTCTCTCATTCTTCATTGTTTCATTTGGCATGCAAGCATTTCAAAGTGCATTCCATAGAAATATCTGAATTTGATTGACCAAATCCCAACATTATTAAGCCAATTCTAGCTGATATTGTGATTCAGACCACTTCCGTGAATGGAAAGATACTAGAAGATATTTTCTGACTAATTTGCTTTGAGTCTTGCCAAATTTGCCTAATTTCCGCATTTCTCTCCAATTTTTCTAGATTTATTGTGATATATTTCTTTTAGATATTTCCTTTTGTGCTATGTTACAACTTTCATATAATCATTGTAATATTAAAAATATTGAATACAATTTTATTTCCACCACAAATTTAATGTAAAGCATAGCTATTGTGAGACACAAATCATCTCAGATCATTTCATAAGGAATAGGATGCCAATTTTAGAAATGAAAATATAAAACCAACCATTCACATAATGGAAAACAATGGATAAAGGATCATAATATAAGTTATAAAGGCCTATTGCAACGGCTCTCTCCATTATCCTCCAATGATAAGTATAAGAGATAAAATAAAATCCACAGAAAAATATGACAGAAATTCTTACATTTTGAGAATTGGCATCACTCCCTTCACTTGAACTATCACTTCCACTTTCCCCACTACAAAACCATGTACATTTAGCCAATAGACAATATTACACTAAGTTGTTGCTCTTAACATAGTAAATAACTCAAAATAGTCAATCTCAATTTTCAAATACCTTTGAGAAAATGTTCCATTGGTGGGTTGCCCTGATGTTTTACCTGGCTCACTGTTGTTCTTTCCTGTAATCATATTCAAACTACCTAAACTTCCTTTGGATCTTTTTAGGGGACTTCTTTCCATACCTTCAGATGACTTACCATCTACTTCCACACCAGCAATGGCTCCCTAGAGATAAGATATATAAGTGGTGTTAAAAGCCCACATATATAATTAAAGAAAATAAAATATGGTTGTATGAGAGTGGCAACTCACAGAAGCCTCAACATTGCTGTTTGGGGAAGTTATTGCATAGGGGCTGAAAGGGTGTGCCCCCTGTTCAACATTTGCACAATTAAAAGTGGCACAAGGTACATTTGTGAATATAAAGCATTTGTGTAAGATAATCCAAGATAAAATTTGAAAAACATACAGGAGGCATAGATGGATGAGGATACAACCCTCCAGGAGGATACATCACATATGGAGCTGGTGGAGCCCCATATGGTGGCATAAGGTGCTGCAGATAAAAATGATTAAAAAATGAAGGTTTCATGGCAAGATCGAAAAATATAGATCCAACATAATGAACTAGAAGCTACAATGAGTTAAATCATATGCTGCTAAATTACAAAGAATATAAATAGTAAAAAATAAGTAGAGAGATTAATGAAGCTTCAATATATAACCAAAAACCACAAGAATAGTAGACCAAAAATTTCACTTTATATCAATAAAAGCATTTTTCAAGAAATGTATCCATGTATGATTATTCCTGTGTGATTTTGCATAGCTTGTATATTGACCTCACTACTGGATAAGTAAATCCAAGCAGTGTGAATTTGTCATGAGAATTTAATTCTTACTGTATCACTCACCTGGTTAGTCTATGGACTATTACAATGTAAGAAACTTATACAATCCGTGCAATATATTGACTACATCAAAATTCCATGTTTTATGGGCTCCCATGATGATTGCAAACTACAATGACAAATATAAGTGTTTGTGTCTCACTAAGTTTTTTCTTCTGATATGTCCAAAAACATTCAAAATAATTCTTCAAATTATTTAAACAAAAAAAATTGAAAAGAATCCTTTGAATTATTTGAATAACAAGAAACACCTGAGGTCCCCACATGTAAGGATGGGGCTGAGGACTAGATGCCACAGGAGAATGAAAGAACCCATGAGGTGGAATTGGTGAATATGCCTGTCAGAAGAAGTGACAACTTGATGAGCCTCCCCAAGCATATGCATTATCTACAAGTAAGAACCTTCATGACAAAATTGGTGAAAGAGTTGATCGACAGAAATAAGGTATACCACCTGAAAGCTCGACCAGTCTGGGTAAACAGTTACAGCTGGGGTGGAGCTAGTGGCAGGGGTTTGCTCCTAAATAAGAATACTCAAGAGAGAATTTGGTTTTCCAAGAAAACAGACTAAAATAAAGTATAAAAACTAAAACCATAATGATTGAATTGATGATACGAGGATTGCAGAGTACCTGAGCTACAGATGTCCTTGGAGTTTTGGCAGATGCATCAGCTTCACTGCTTCCCATAATACAATGATCTCTGCAATGTTTAATGCAAGCACACCTCTATTTCAATGGCTTCTGGATTGCAGGTCCAGTATGAAATAAATGAAGGATGAGGTTAATATAAACTCCACCAATGATGCAAGTCCCAAATCCACTGCAACAAGGTGATCACTTTCAAGACATAAAGCAACATAAACTGAGATCTTCTAAAATAAGAGGCCAAATTAGATTGGAAAAATGGAAACATGTACCATGGAATAGGTAGAAGAAGTTATAAATTTGTCATAATAAGGTACTCGCTTAGGCAACACTCAGTTGAAGTTATCCCCTTAACAAGATTTGAGGCTCCTGATTGGTCTTTGACTTTACTGCCCAGGTGCCCACCTGAATACCTTTTTGATGGCATTGATAAGTTCATGACTTTGTTTATCTAAAGCTAAGACCTAGGTACTAATATGACAAACATGTAAATAGAAGTATGGATACTAATTTCTTTTCTCTTCAAGTTATTTAACAACATTTTTTTTCTCTCTGACACACCCAAACAAACAAACAAAAAAGAAGAGATAATTCATACTATCCTTATCCTTTCTTTTCTTCCTCATTTGTCTTTCTTCCCCCTTTTCTTTGTTTTTGCCTCTTTCAATTGTCAATTAAACCAGGCTTATGCTCTATTTTGATAAATATTTTTTCCTTTCTCATCCATGTTTTCAACTATAATGAGCCACGGACTTTGTTGAATAGAAAAACTAAAGAAGAAAAGATGTTGACTAAAGGGTAAAAGAAAAATCCATTCATTCACATTGACCAATCACAGAGGCCCTAATTAACTATAAAAAATAAAATCCTTGGCATGCACTTCACTTGATCTTATATATACCCACAGCAATCCCTCTTGAGATGAAACTGTATAGGTCATATTTTCCAAGCTTGAAACAAATGAAAATAACCCAAGGACCTCTCAGTCATTCAGTAAGAAGATCATAAGTTAATCATTAGAGATTATAGTTAACATATGCCCTATAATTTCTTTGAATTACTTCAATTTTAATGTGTTCTTGAAACATTAGATTGAAACTATACGGATGTTTGCTTGATCACCACACTATAATTTCATAGGCGCAGTTTTTTGACCTTCAATTCAGATAAATATTTTCAGAATCTAACTACCATATTATGTTTACTTTCCTTCAATGAGAACATGGTAGAACAAAAATTACAAATAAGTTAGCATGTATCATCTAGAAAGCATGGCCCATCCCGATCTTCACAAGAAAGCCTACAATATGCAAGAAAACATTTTTCTTAATAGAACAAAGCCTAATTTTTAGAACCCACCTTATAATTCCTCAAATAACGACAGTTGCTTCCCAATGAGAGTGTTAGAGAGAGTCCAAAATTTACTATCCACGCGACAAATACAGCATTGGCGTAGTATAAGATAATTAAGTGCATGTTTACAAAACAGAATGGTCTAATTACAGCAAGGAGAATGCATAATAGGTAGGACTGTTGAATCCCAGGTCTTGGTTTGAGACTAGTGGTACTTTCTTTATAAAGCTAAGGATACAAATTTCAAATAGTATGTGAAATATGGGGCATGTTGCAATCAAGTACAACTATTTTTAATGCAGTCACGTGCATGAAAGTATCTCCTCCTTGCCACCAATATTGTCCCCATCCTAGAGGATGCACTATACTGTTACTGTTGCCCATAGCGTGGATGGAGCTGCCTCCAGCCTACAGTCATTGTGACGAGATGAAGAAACAGCATGGAAGAAAGAGGAGATGGGAGGAAAGGGGAAATTTTCAAAATATTTTTAGAAATTTATTTTACTGATTAACAAAAATAATTTGGGTGTCCTAGACAGTTTATTGTCATATTCTACTGATTTAAGTTGATGGAATGTCCAAATTGATATGTATAAAGTTCACAAATATGATTGGATCAAAAAAGAAGTTCAGGTACTAGATTGTAACACAACCATAATTCATGTATATTTTGAAACAGTTGCCCTGAAGTCCACTTCTCTTAGCTCCATTTAGAGGACTTTTCTTTACCTTTAAGCTTGAAAAGACTAAATCATTTAATCTTTCATTTGTTTCCTCCCAGTGCATAGATTCCCCCCTCTATTTCTAATCAGAGGAAACCAATATTGTCTATCTCCTTATCTTCTTCCAATTTCTTTCCAAATCAAAGGAGTAGGTTACGAGATACAAAAAATAGTGTGCCATTGGTAACTTGTTATACAAAAAGGGACGATGATTTTATTTATTTATTTATTTTTAAATTGTCATAAGAAAGAAATACTCATCCAGAATTCCTAGCAGCACTTTTTAACTAGTGCGTTCTAGATTATCCTACATTCCCATTTTACCTGATGGAAACTAAGTGAAATAAAAAATTAAAAAAAAAGGTGAAATAAAAAAAATGGTAAAATAAAACATGGAAAATTCAACACCACCACCGCCACACACACACACACACAAACACAAAAGCAATTTGATGGACTTATTAAGAAGAAAAGAAGACAATGAACAAGATGTGCAGAAAAAGAAGAGTTCTTTAACAGGTGCTTCTGCCTTCTAGCTAAAGCTCCGGAGATCCAATTAGAATATCAATCAGAGATACAGATCCAGGTTAAATAAGAAGAGATGAAGAGCGAAATCAAAGCAGGAGTGTACTGAGTGATCAAGATGCAGCCTTCTGGAAATTCAGGCTCAAAATTCAATAAGCAACGTACAAATTAGACTCCTTAAGCTCTTCTTCTTCCACCACAATAAACTTTGAAGACCCAAGGAGAAGGCGACTACAGAGATCGAGCCAGAGATAATACAAAGACGAGAAGAGGCGGAGACGAACCTGCGAAAGAGAGGGAGAGCAGAGACAGGAAGGCAGTGGTAGGGAATTCGGAACCGGCCCCGGCTTTGCGTGTGTGGACGCCACGGGAGAAAGAAGGGTGAGGATGCAACTACTAGGGCAACTGCAATATGACCCAATAGCAATAGGTAAAATTCTTTTTCTTTTCCTAAACCCATTGTCGATTTTGTTTTTAGGTATTATAAGGTTGTTTGATTTATATTTTTCATGTTCTCTATTTATATTTTCTGAAAAATAAAAAACACGTTTAGTTTATATGTTTTACGTTTATTTTTAAGAAAAAGAGAAAATATTTTCGAAGATAACGAAAAATACCGAAAAAATATTTTCTAAAAATTAAAAAAATATATAATTTTCTAAAAAATAAAATATAAATATAAATAAATCAAACACACCTTATATTTTTTATTTTTTCATTTCATAAATCAATTTATTCCTTCGAGACAGTAGGCTGATGGGGTAGGCCTAGGATCCATCAACGCGGAGTCCGACTCAAGATGAAGCTCTGATCAAATCAAGTTAGTTGATTACAAGAGAGCAGGACGAATGTTTACTCAAGAAAAAAATTTAAGGAAAAATTTAAAGATAGACATATAAAGTTATAATCTACTATTTCACTTTTTATAGGTCCTATCATTTTATGTGTCTATTCTTAAATTTTTCTTTAAATTTTTTTTTTTACATATCATTTTTCTTTATATAAATCATAAAATATAATTTATATTAGTTAAAAGATAGACAAGAGTTAAAATATTGGCATGGAACTCTTAGATCAGATTATCTTGTAATTTTTTTTGGATATTGGATTCATAATTCAAGTCTTAAATATGACAGAAGATCAATTACATCTGAATTAATATAAAATTTATCAAAAAAATTTCTGACATTTTTCTAACCTAAGTTTTATAACTCCTTTTTTTAATTGTTTAGTACTCTTTTCAAAATACGATGATTCTTAATCATTTAATTTTTTATAAAAAAATATCTTACATAACTTAAAAACATATATATATAACTAACAAATATTTAAAATCGACCCTCTAAAACAAGAAAATAAAAAAGATTTAAAATTTCTATGATCATAATAGTAAAAACTCAACCTCATCAAACTAACAATTAACAATAAAGAACAACAAATAATTATGATATATTTTCCAAAAGCCTAACATCGAAAGGCTAAAAGAAGACAAATAAGGAAACGTATGATACCTTAAAAAGAGGTTGTCGGTTGTCGGTTGTGAAATTGAGGCAAGAGGTTGTGTTAAAAGGATTCAAAATAAGACTTTATTTTTAAGGATGTACTAGTGATTATTTTGAAAAAAAATGAGGGAGGGGTCATGGTTCCTTGCCCCTTTATCAGTCCACCCCTGCAAGAGAAATCAATCTACGGTGCTTGACGGCACTTATTTATAGTGTTGTGATGAACACTTACAAGAACACTTATGAAATGATATTTTTTAAAATAAAATATCAAATCAGACCCTTTATCATAATATATTTAATAAGTATAAGTAGGATTTTAAGACGTAGTACCGACGGTAGCCTCACGATATCTCTACTTAATGGTCAAGAGTCAATTCTTAAAAACTGACGATTTGTGATTTATCTCATCATGCATCTAGCACCTTTATATCTATATTTACCTCCCTTCATATCTGTAGGACCAATGTTAGATGGGTCATTAAGGTAGCGAATCTATATTTTTTTTAATAAATATAAGTATATGTATTAATCTATTAATAAATATTATATAATTAGTTAAATCTAATTACTTGTCTTCTTCCTTTTCCACTTATTTGCTTTTTTGCATGAAGTTGTCCACTTTTCCATATGCAGCACTGTACCGAAGCCGATCGACTGATCGACCTTTCCTTTTCCCTTTTCACATCCGTCTACTCTCAGTTTGTGTGTTAATCCTCAATTGCCCCCTCCTCTATTCAATTTCTCCTCTCAAACCATGGTCTCGCGGTGCTCTTGCTGGAGCATGTTCGAAGGATCACTTGCGAGCACTACATCCTTCTCTTTTTTAACTATTTTTCATGTTTGTTGATTGGCACTTGTTTCCCTCTCCACTTTTCAGTTTTCTTCTTCGAACAAGGTTAAGAGGGGGTCTGACATGGTAGTCAAAGTCAAGAAGGGGTCAACAATCAGGCTAATACGGGTTGGTCTCCTTGATCGAGCGGTCATCTAATTGGACTCTTGGTTCAGTCGGATCCCACACTACAACAAATATAGCTTTCTGCAGTGCACAATTATGTTATCCGCAGCATCGTACGCTGCATAACTGCAAGCAGTTGAAAGTCATAAGACATTGACAGCAAGTGTCGCACGCAGCAGTTAAAAGTATTCGCAGTGTGGTGTTGCGGTTAAGAGCATTCGCAGTGCGCACTACATGCTGCAGTTAAGATCATTCGCAGCGCGCACTGCACATTACGATTAACAACATTCGTAGTGCGCACAGTGCACCACCGTTAAGAACATTCGCAACATGCAGTGCACGCTGCGATTAAAAATATTCGTAATGCACACCATACATTGCAATTATCATATGATGTTAACCACATAATTATTAGCACCACACAAATATAAAATCAAAAATCAAATAACTTCAACACTATATAATTTTAATACTGTAGGTCTCTTGCTGCAGGCAAGAGGGGGTGAATTATCCTGCACAGAATAAAACAACAAACACCTTTCTTAAATAATCGAGCTTAACATAATTACACACTTAATCAAAATATAATAGAATTAAAATAAGTACGAGACACATAAAGTTTTACTTAGTAAGAAGATCTCCTTCTCGAACAAAACGTCAAAGGCGGACAATCCTTGTACACGAAAATAATGCTCAGAAATGAAACACAGAAAGAAACTCGAAGTACAAAGTATGTTGTATGAAAAGGAGAAGACCAAGGCTCTATTTATAGCCCATTGGTTTAAACTGACCGTTTGTTAATGTAGCACGGTTTGGATGGCTAGAAGGGCTCCGGGCACCTTGGTGTAGATAAAACTTTATCCACGTTGCAACGGCTCGTAACAGCTCACGTTGATAAAACTTATCTGGTTTGGGGGCTTGGAATAGCTCTGAGCGCCCGGAATAGCTCCAAGCGCCTGAACTGCCTTCAACAAGGGTGTGTTGAGGAGGCGCCCTGGGCTACACTGGGCAGTCCAGACGCTCAGACAATCAACTCCTTGTTGACTGTTCGGTTTCTCCTCCGTGTGCTTGGGTGATTTTGGCCGTCTGAAATAGGGCTCACCCGAACCTATTTTTCGGTCTTCTCCTCGAGCAAGCTTTTGCTCCGGCTTCTCGTCCCTTGGAAATGTTACGTACCTCCTTCTCATCTGCTAGTGCCCTCTTCCACATTTAAGAAATCTTTATTTGTGGAATCACAAATAATGTCATCTACATAGACTTGGGCCACAAAGATATTATTACCACTATTTTTCAAGAACAAGGTAGGATCAATCTTCCCTCTATGAAATCCTTTTAATACTAAAAATGTTGATAATCATTCATACCAAGCACGTGAAGCTTGTTTTAGCCTATATAAGGCCTTTTTAAGCTTATACACGTGATTTGGAGATTCTAAATTTTTAAACATCGGTGGTTGCTGAACGTATACCTCTTCCATTATAAAACCATTTAAAAATACTGATTTTACATCTATTTGATATAATTTAAATCCCTTATGAGCCGCAAATGCCAACATCATCCTAATATACTCTAATCTAGTGACGGGTGCATAAGTTTCATCATAATCCAACCCTTCTACTTGATTGAAGACTTTAGCAATCAATCTAGCATTGTTTCTTACAACTACTCCCTTATTGTCAAGTTTATTCCTAAAGACTCATTCTGTATCAATAATTGATTTTTCTTTAAGCCTATGAACTAAATTCCAAACTTAACTTCTCTTAAATTGAGATAATTCATCTTACATTGCAAAAGTCCAATCCG
Source organism: Zingiber zerumbet (assembly GCA_037833815.1). Lineage (NCBI taxonomy): Eukaryota > Viridiplantae > Streptophyta > Magnoliopsida > Zingiberales > Zingiberaceae > Zingiber > Zingiber zerumbet. The sequence goes on from JBBMJZ010383881.1 coordinate 12,481, forward strand.
GATCAAGCAAGGCATCATTAATGGGTTTTGGTTCAATTTAAGATATTAGGGCTACTTGACTTCCTTTATTTTTAAAATAAGATCGAGTTCTCACTCCTTATATGATATCTCCTACTACTTGATTTAAAGGATGATTTACATGAATCCTAGTATGTTTTGATTCTTGATTTGTTGTAATTTTAGGTTCAAGTGGTAAAGTTTCAGTTTTCTCACTATCACTCTCTTGGTTTTCTCCCCCTTGATCATTTCTTTCATTTAATGTTAATTTCTATAACTCAAATTGTAATTCTTTATTATTTGGTCTAGTAGGATTTGATGGAGGATTTTCTTCAAACACAATATTTAATGATTCTTCAACTAATTTAGTTCTTTTATTGTAAATTCAATATGTATTACTATGACTTGAGTAACCTATAAGAATACCCTCATCCGCCTTAGTGGAGAATTTTCTTAATTGATCTTTGATATTTAGAATGTAAACCTTACATCCAAACACTCTCCGTATTTAATTGTAGGTGGTTTACCAAACCATAATTCATGAGGTGTTTTTCTTAGAAATCTATGTATTAATATTTGATTTTGTACATAACAAGTCGTATTAATTGCTTCAACCCATAGATAGTTATCAAGTAAATATTCATTTAACATGCTCCTAACAGCCTCTTGCAAAACCTTATTTTTCCTCTCAACAACTCAATTTTGTTGAAGAGTCCTTGGGGTGGAAAATTCATATTTATCTTGTGAACATATCATTTTCAAATTCACCTCCATGATCACTTCTTATTTTGTTTATCTTGTGATTCTTTTCATTTTCTACCATTCTACAAAAAATAATCAAGGTATCTAAAATTTGATCTTTATGTTTCAAGAAAAATACCCATATATATCTAGTGTAATCATCTACAATCATAAAGCAATACCTACTATCATTTAAAAAACATATTTACTACTATCAAACAAATCCATGTGAATGAGTTCCAATATATTTGAAGTACTTACAACATTTTTATCTTTATGGGTAGCTTTGATTTGCTTACCCATTTAACATACATCACACATTTTGTCCTTTTGAAACTTCAACTTTGGCAATCCTTGCACCAACTTTTTCTTTGAGAGCCTTTTGATGTTCCTCATGTTGGTGTGAGCAAGTCTCTAGTGCCAAAGCCAAGTCTCCTCTTTTTTAGACATGAGACACTTAGCAACCACATTAGTAGCACCAAATAGTTTAACTTGATAAACATTCTCTTTTCTATAACCTATGAGCATAATGGTATTTAGTTCACTGTGCTTAATTAGACATTGAGATGAAGTAAACTCAACTCTATAACCTGAATCACATAGTTGATTAACACTTAAAAGATTAAAAGTCATGCCTTTCACTAATAAAGCATTTTTTATCATAAAATTTTCAGAAATTCTAATATCTCCAATTTCTATTACTTTTAATTCACCACTATTACTAAAAGAAATGATACATTTACTTTTATGTCTAAATGATAAGAATTTTGATGAATCTCCTGTCATATGTCTAGAGCATTCACTATCTATAAACTATGTTGTTGGATGCTCTCCCTTGGTGCATGCCTACTCAAACATGATAAACCAAATATTTTGGTACCTAAATTTTGGGTACAGTAGCATCAACAACAAATTGCTTAGGTACCCAAGCTTGCACAATCTTAACCCTTGAAGCATGGTTTCTACTAACTCGAGACATGAATTTGATTTCTTTATGTTGTGATTTTAACCCTAAACCAGATTTGTTATAAACACCCCTTTGAGCTCCTAGAATTATGTTCAAATATTTAGAGCTTAAAGTAAACTTTTCTAAAACACCTCTAAGATTATCAAGTTGTAATTTCAAAGATGCATTTTCAATCTTAAGGTCATCAAATTCAATCATGTCATTTTCATGACGCATGCAAATTTCACAAGACACAATTTTATTTTTAAATGATTTCAATTCATTTTATAACTTTCTAACCTTATCTTTTGATTTTGCTAGAACATTAGTTAAACATGAAATGGTAGTGTACATCTTATCATGCTTAAGAGAAATTACCTCATCATCACTAGATGATGATTCACTTGAAGATTCCGCATTCTCCCTATAACTATCTTCCCCTTTGCTATCTTCCATATGACTTAAGGCCATGAGTGTCATGTGCCTTGAGCTCTTCCTTTCATCTTCTTCCGAAGAGCTAGAAGATCATTCATCCCACGTGACTTTCAAAGCCTTCTTCAATTTCGGACACTCCGTTTTATAGTGCTGAAACCTTATAGGCACTTTGAATCTACAAGAGGTATACCTTTTCTTTTGTCATCATTGAATATCTTCTTGATATCCTTCTTGTCAAACTTTCTTGAGCGTCTCATCATCTTCCAAACAAAATTCACCATTTCACTTGATGATAGCTCCTCATCACTATCACTATCACTATCTTGCTCAGATTTTGAAGTTGATTCCTCCTCCTTCTTTTCTTTGTGCTTCTTCTTGCTCTTTTCACCTGCAACCAATGTTATACCTTTCTCTTTATGGCTTGTGTTAGCTTGCTTATGCAATTCAAGTTCACAAAATAATTTTCTAATTTTACTATTGACAAGTCCCTTGAAATCTTATAGACATCTACTATGGATGACCATAATGAGTTTCTTGGGAAGGATTTTAGTGCATACCTGATGAGATCTAGGCTCTCCACACTTTCTCCAATTGAATGGAGACCGTTTAGGAGTTTCTTGAATCTCTCATGTAGTGAACTTACCGTTTCTCCATCCTTTATTATGAAATTCTGAAGTTGATTTATTAGGAGATCTCTCTTTACAATTCTTGAATCCTTGTTGCATTCATTTAGCTCAATGAGGTTATCCCACAAATCCTTAGCGCGCTTGAAGGGTCCAACCTTGTTAAGTTGCTCCAAGCTCAACCCACATTGGAGAGTCACGTTGGTCTTAGCATTTGCTTGAGTCCTCATCTTTTGTTCAATAGTCCACTTTGATTATTCAAGCACTTTTGCATCCTCTGTTGGTACCATGAATCCCTTCATGATTGAGAACCATATGTCAATTTCGGTCATGAGATAATGCTCCATGCGGCTCTTCTAGTAAGCAAAGTTGTTGCCTTCATAGAATGGTGGTCATGAAGTGTTGTGTCCCTCTTTCAATGACATCCTGTAGCTC
>JBBMJZ010383895.1:0-15654 GCA_037833815.1 Zingiber zerumbet
CCACCAGCAGCTCAGAAGCCAATTTTGCAAGTTATAACAGAGCAGAGGCTCGAGCCATCTCCAATCCTAGAGAGTCATGTGTATGGTACGTCAAGGTATGATTTAGTGCAAGCATCCCTTGCCAGATTCATTTATTATTTCGTCCTTTTGGGTTGATTTGGGAAGAAAAGAGGGAGTTGGACTAGGAATGAGAACTGATGTTTTGTGTTTTGGTAGGCTCTACCATGAGCTACGTAGAATGTAATTTAATGTTAATACACATTGGAGATTTGATTTCAACGAGTCCCCTAGTATACAAGTATTACCTTTGACTGATTGTTGGGCTCTACTCTTTCCAGTTCTTCATGAGCTTATTTGTATCATGATCAGGGTGCCTGATCCATTTTGACCACATAAGACTAATCGGCTCGTAGCCCTCCCAGATCATATATGTGCCATCCTTATTGGAAGTTAAAATGATCATGAAATAGATGCGCGATATTCATCTCGACTTGATGTCTCAAAATTCTTGATCCTGAAAAAACTGATCGAACTAACTTGCTTAGAGTTCGAGCAGTATCAATAGGAAGTGATTAGATCAATACCACTAGTTTACTCATCCAATGATCTGCAAAAAGTAGTGCTTGGTAAATAAATTAAGTTAAACATTGAAGCAACTGTAAAATATTATGCAGTCACATTTCAGGAAGTGATATGACTGAACTCAAATAGGATCAGAGACATTTCATAGTAGAGCTGAATTGAAATCACACACAATTCAGAAGCCAAATGGCTTTAGCAACCTAAAGCCCACCTAATGAAGACGACAACAACACTAAGGCCAACCTAACAAAGAAATGATAAGCCGACCTACATAAGGAACCTTCATGCCTTGATTGTCACACTGCACAGGCACAAGCCGGAGGGCTTCAGTGAAGACGTCTGCCATTCAGATCCTACTGGAGCATCAGGATCATAGAGCAGTGTTTGATATCCAGGCGTCTCTTCCAGCGCAAAAAGTAACAACTTGTTGTTAAATATCCCAAAGCGGAATGCTATGGATAAGCTACCAGTAACAGGCACTGTAACTTTATTCCAAGAACTATCAACCGGATTAAATATTGCTAACTTTCTCTGGTTCTTCCACTCAATACAGAACAGTTTCTTGTCGAGCACAGCATGTGCGGTGACCATAACACATCCGCTTCTCATCTCATTCCACGAGTGGCTTTCTGGATGATACACATTCACAAACCTGGTATTACCAATTGTGAAGCTAGATCTGCCACCCATCACGTAAAGTTTGTCTTCAAAGCTGCAAGCAAAGCAACCCCACCTTGGGCAACGAAGACTTTCGATTATGGTCCACTTATTTATGCTTGGGTCATACACTTCGACACTTGATAAGCAATCACCAGAAGAATCAATGCCACCTACAGCGTATATAAAACCATCGAGCTCGGCACAGGCAAAGTCGCAACGAGCAATATTCATCTTGGTCAATGTGCTCCATCTGTAAAAAAGAAACGCTTGATTACATCAAATTGGTAATTGATGCAGGACCACCCCTTGAATTTTAAAAGGTTATATAACTTTTAACTCGGAACTCGAAATAAATCTCTATCACCACGCATGCAGAATTCAGAGATCTATATTTATTAGAAGGAATCTGTAACCGCTAAGTTTCGGTCTCAAAAAATAATGTTTAGGCCTTCGTCGGAGCCTCCGAAGGTTTTATTACTATTTTTAATAATTTTTATTTTTATGGTATTTAAGGTATTTTGGTATTCATAGATTAGGGTTTAGGGTCTTATTTATTAATTTCAATTTCTATCAAGAAATTTCCTTTTCTTTTACGAGATAGGAATTAAGGTCCATAAATTAAGATTTTCTTTCTTTTCTTTGTTTTAGGGTTTAGAGTCCATATAAACACCTATTTAGTCGTATGAGAATTCATCCCTCAATTATTAACAAAATTTCCTTTTTTAGCAAACTATGAATTTTCTCTTTGATTTCTTCAAATTCTCCTCAATTCCTTCTCATTAGCCCGTAGGATAGTCGCTATCCTGTCCGACGTCAGTAATCAATTTGTTACACATTGTGTCAACTTGAGAGGGATCTTTTAAATCTAGTAGGTTGACTTGACTTTGAGCAACTTTATGTTCACTATATAAATGTAGAGTTACTTTTCTCTTTTAAGCAATTCTTTTTTTTTAATGTTTTAGCAATCATATTCTATGCAGCGATTTACAATGAATTACAGATAAAAGAACAAGATATAATCACCAAGCAAAAGCACATTACTAACAAAGCAATTTCTAACGAAGCTTTTTCTATTTCTTTACTTGGAAAAGCCACTACATATGTTAAAATTCTACATTATTTAAGCAATGCTTGGCAACTAATCAATGGACGTGAAAGAAAAACTGAATAGGCATAGCTAACATCAATAGCAATGACACAGATCTGCTTAACATGATTAAAATGATTCAGAAAAAGGAGTTATTAGCTTGTAGCTAAGGGTTTTAGCTTTTAATCTGATAAATGGCAGGTTGTGTTATATTTTTGGGACCAATAACCTCCTACAATTAACTTAATTCAGACGATTAAAGTCATAAAAACAGGCCAAAAATGATGATCAAAAACAACTTTTATTCAACCCATTTCTATAATTCAATTAGTTGATTAGTGTGATCAGTAACTATACTGACTTCAAGAACTTTAGTTAGTGGAATACTAATTTATAAGCTTTTCTTTACATAAAATTTCTTAACAAATTGGATGATAGCGGCCTTTAAGAAACTCCAGCATGCTACTTGCCAAAAAGCATATCATCTCCCTGTAACTTGGATGCCCAAATGATCACTTATGCTACATTGAGGAAAGTAAACTTTAAGTGAATTTTCCATCCCTACAGGTTATGTCTATGAGCATTGAGAAAGATGTACGTCAAAATCCTCCATAGTATTAGGGATTGCAGGATTGAATTAGATCTCAGCATGGCACAGTTTTGTTATCTTTGCGAATCCAAGAAAAACGTTTGCACTTAGAAAAACAGAGAAGTAACACAGACTTGTGCTGAATACAGGGATTCAAGCAAACATGTAGTCTTGACAAAGTATTGGTCATCTACTGGCTTGCCATAATAACAATGCAAGTAGCATTGATACTCAAACAAACAAATTCATCGTGACTTTTTCATCCAACTACCAGTTATATTTCATATTCAACTATAATACTTATTAAGTGTTTAATACTTAACATGCATTTCAAATGTGTTTGTGTAAACCTAGAATTTTATGCCACTGTCAATCTTTTAGATGGCATACAGCTGAATAGAGAAAGAAAATTTTGAATTTCTTTTCCTGGAGAAACAAAACCAACAAAAAGTATCATTGTTTAACCATGTTAAAGTTGTTCTGTTAAATTAGGGTTCATTAGACAAGGGAAACAAAAGGATAGAAAAAAAAAAATCTATGCTAGCCCTCTTCAAACCACTGTAATGTAGTTTCAAGAATACACCTTTGTTAAACTATCCTCTCATTTCAAGTTTTTGTTCTTGAACACATGATGAATTTATGATTGAACAAAATTTTTATACAAAAAGTAGAACAGGAGAGCGACAAGAATGAAAGCAAACTCAATACAGCAAAAAATGAAAAACAATTTTTTTTGGTAGAATGTGTCAATTTATAGGATGAATATAATGGAAAATTTCAGCATCTTATGAGTAAAACTAAGAGGAAGTTCAAATTAAGTCATAATCACCATTCATCCATACACTCAACAATAAAAGCAAGCTACAAGGACAAACTAGGCATGTAATATGATGGAGGAGAGTGAAAGATACCTGTTAAGCCGAGAATCATACTGATAAACATCATTTGAAACACACTCCTTCCCTATGTCAACTGAGTAGCCAGCTATAACAAACAGATAAGCATCAATGACAGCAATTCCAAACCCAGCTTTTTTAGAACCAGGCATTGGAGGAAGCACCATTCTGTTATCCCCTAAGCCAGCCAATATTTCCCAATGGTTCCCACTGCCATCAAGATCACCAGTTAAGATATACAACCATTCCTCGATCTTCCCAGCCTCCTTTCTTAAAACAAGAAACTCCTTGCTTTTAATAAAAGATCTCCATCTCTTGCAAACAGCACCTATAACAGGGAGATGTTTCCGGGGAAGAAGAACAAGACAGAACTTGGCCACATCATCAGGCAATCCAGGTATGATTGGACAATCGGGATTCTGCTCTGCTTGGAAGGAAAATCCAGCTGAAAACTTTTGAATTGCCAGATTAGATTGAATTGAAACATTCAGATGCACCTCTGCATCTGCAAGCCTTTTTTGAACACCAAAGAACCCAGGCATTGCTAAATCGAGCATTTAAATAATGCTATAATTGATTAACATCCAGACTCAAAACAAATCTTTTGAGCAAGTCAGAGCAACGAGGAATAATGTTATAAGAAGCAGTAGTCTAAAGAGAAAGATTCGTGATATCCATCATTCATAGGTATCTTAAGAGACCAAGGTACGAAAGAAGGCAATGATTCAAACAGCACAGGTGCAAATCCCAGGGGTGTTTTCTGTTTTCTTATGGTTGTTTTGAAGGCCATTCCACAGTTGCTGCTCCCAGAAAAATTCTTCTGGAATAATGTCTGCTCTAGTTCACTGTAATTCTTGGTTTCTCCCAAAAACATCATACCAAAATCTACAAAATATTAGCAAAAGTAAAATAGTAGTACAGAATCACAGAGAGAGAGAGAGAGAGAGAGAGAGAGTACCAGTGGGCACAAAACTTTCAAAGATGTCAACCAGCCGTAAGATCCATTTTGAATCAACTGAAGCATAAAAGTCAACATACTCAACATACTACAAAAAAATCAGGACAAAGATCCAGTGATGCAAAACACTCAACATACTCATTATAAATTTTGCTAATCATATATAGAGAGAGATTTGGAATATCAAATAAAATGTAAAAGCCTCACTATTTACTCTCCAAAGATGAAGACATCACATTAGAAAAACTTCGCATCCTCTATTCAATTGCAACATTTTATTTTCAGGTCATTACAAAAATAGCCTGAGGCTTGGATTGTGCTTATTGTTGGATTCAAGTGCTGAGTGTGTGGCTGACTACATGTTGAATTTACACTCTCCTAAGAAAAAAAAAGTCTCTTGAGCTTTACCATTTGTTATCTGCTATTTATTTGTTTATTGTTGGATTCAAAATGGTTCCAAGTGCTGCTGAGTGTGTGGCTGACTACATGTTTAATTTACTCTCTTAAGAAAAAAAAATCTCTTGAGCTTTACCATTTGTTATCTGCTATTTATTTGTTTATTGTTGAACAAATTGAATCTCTTGAGCTTTACCATTAAACCACAACTCCCACACCAACCATCCACTACCTAATTCCTTCATTTGCAACTTCAACAAGCTTTACTGCAATGCCAAAGTTGAACGGGTAACTTCTTTTTGAAGTTTTTTTAATCCTAGATTGAAGTTTATGAGACACTGATAAACAAACTTTGTTCAATTATCAGATTCTAATCTATTCACATTGTTTACACTTAATAATTATTTAATTTATTAGACAAATATAGGTATAAAACATGTAAGTTGGTGCAATAAACTTGGAAGCATATACATGTATCGTTGTGTTTCTACACAATCTAGAGTCTCTGAACAATTTTAGTAAAACCATTTAGTTTTAGCTTTGTTTCCTTTATCCAAATTCCGTAATTTGGAAACTATAGTAAAATAGATAACTGAGAGCAATAACACTTGTTTGAGAATTCAAGTACTTTTGGGATGTGTTTGTCCACAGTAGAGAAAGTTTGCATAGTCTCTAGTGAACTTTCTGTCAGATTAATCCAAATGGATATTTTCAACATTTTATGGACAAATATTAAAAAAAAAAAAAGATATATAATTTAATGAAATAGTATGTGTAAATTTAAATAATTTTAGAATATTTTTTATTAACAACCTAGAAAAACTGATTTTATTTAGTACACGAGTATTTTGAAAAGACTTTTAGAAGAGGGGCGTTCGTTTGACTAAAATCAAAAAAAGGTGGGACGCTGTCATGTTCCTGAGTTTTAAAATTAACAGATCTGGCATGTTTTACAACAACATGGGTGATACAGGAACGAAAATTGCGGACTTGCGGTACAAAATACTTGTAATTAAGATGACAAAGGCTTCGCTTTGCCAAAGAGAAAAGCAAGTCCTACAATATTTTTTTTAGAATACAGGATTCACGATAGTTGGTTCAACAAGGATTGTCTCACATATAACATAATGTAATCGCCATAGAGCATAATCTAAGAGAAAAAAAAATAACTAATACCTATTTTCTCAGCACGAAGTAAAGGTAGACCTAATAGCAATCGCACTAAACAGATCACAACTGAACGGTACTATTTTTTCCCCTGCTTCTTGCTAAAATCGAGCCGATTATTTTTTTTTTATTAAAATAGTTCTCTACATATACCAAATCATCATTTGCAGAATAGATCTAACAATTGGCGAACGGGGAAAAACAAAAGATCAACAGAAAAGAGAAACCAATTTCGTAAATTATTACTTGCAAACAAAATAGACTAGATTAGCTTCAAAGAAAAAGGGGGAAAAAAAATGCGAAATGCAATCGAACGCCTCCAAGAAAAGAAGAAGAAACTAAGGGGCAACGGAAAATCATTGCTAAATACCAAACACAAAAAAAAAAACATATCTCAGATCTGTAACTGTGTGAAAGATTGAGATGAGAAAATTTACCTAAAAATTTGGGTATAGATCTTGGAATGCAACGGATAATGCGGAAGAAGAAGGCGATGTCGATGGAGGCGAGTAGGAAGGGAAGTGATAAACAAGGGCAGGCCGCCTTTTAAATAGTGTTGAATAGTAAACAAAAATGTTTACTTGCGGGTAGGAAAAGGATAGGAGGAGAGGAGAGGAGAGGAGAGAAGAGATGAGATATGTTTACTAGTGTCGAAAGGAGAGGAGAAAAGAGGATAGAGCCGAAATGTTCACCTTTTGCACTATTGATGGAAACTCATACTTATTTATCTACTTATTATATTAATTTAAATTTATTTTATTTAAAATATTATTAAATTTGAATTTTCATGGAGCTCAATTAATAGAGGTTAACATGAAACTCATATTATTATTATTATTATTATTATTATTATAAAAAATAATTAATGAATTTATAATTAAATTTAAAATAAGATAATTAATAAATTTCATTTACAATCTTCTTTTACTATTGGGCACCAAGTGTATTAAGAAACATATAATTCATTTATAGCCCTAGGAATTTTGCCTTCATGATTATTTTTTTTTAAAATAGTGGAAAGAAAAATAAGGGGAAAAGGTTAAAAAAAATTATATATATTTGCCCAAAATCATCTATCTACTTGTATAAATGGTTAATGTACAATCTGAACAATTAATAGCAACAATTGCTCTTAAATTATTGTGATATTATAGCAAGAATTAAAAAAAATTATAAATACATTAAATTTTACAGATGACATGCACTTTTTGGAATCTAAATTATTTTAGCTATAAAATTAAATTTGCTAGACAATATTTCTAATTGTGTCTGAAAACATTAATTTCCCCTCAAATTGTCAAAACGAAACTCTTAAATTTGATTAAAATAGACTAAATATTAGTAAAAAAAATATTTTAATTTATTAAAATAGTCAAATTTAATTAAAATTAGCCAAATATTATTAGAATAGTTTTGATTAAAACTAATGCAAAGTACAACTTTAATCAAACTTGCCCTATAACAATATTAATCAAGAGTATTTTAAAGATATAGGCATCTTTTTACTTTTTTTGTTTGAAAAGCAAAACATCCTTTTAATAATAAAAACAAGAGGCACCGTTTCAATTTTCGCCCCTTGCTTTCCTTTTCTTTAGATGGAAACATTTTGGAAACTTTCGATTGGAAAAAATCTTTCTTTAATGATGATGTGATCATAATTTAACAGGCCGAACTTTGACATTTTAAAGTAGTGGATGCAATTCCAGCGGAAAGAATCTGATTCTCAAATTAAATAATCATTTCCCCTAAATCAGACATTTTAGGGGGGAGAGAGCAAACTAGACACGACATTCACTAAAGTCACCTCTTGGTTTAGAGATTAATTAAATTATTTTTATGTTTTCTTTTTCTTTTTTCGGGAAAGAAAAAAACCAAGAACATAACCACGTTGCCTGTCGTTCACCTAAGCAAAGTGGACCTTCAGAAATTTACAAATCAGATCTTTTAAATTTATTTTTCTATTTATATTATAATTTAGGTCGAAGCATATTTCTAAAGGCTGTCATTGGTGGACAGACGCAAAGTGAAAGTGGCCCATCTACCGTTGGCACTGTCATTGGTGGACGGACGCAAAGTGAAAGTGGCCCACCTACCGTTGGCAGAATCTAGCCGACTTGCCCGGAACAATCCAGTGCTTGTCTTCTTCACGGCGGCGGCTCTGCTAGCACTGTCATCGGCTTTGTCAGCTACTCTCGCCATTTATTCCTCCCCGACATTTAATTAAAATACATATTTTTAAAAAAAATATACAATTTTTCCTTTTTTTATTGTCATCGGTTAAATCCTAAGCTGGTGTGCCAAGTTTGCTATAATGGAAAGGGACCAACGGGAATATCGAATTGACTATAGAATGGCATCTTTAAGGGAAAAACCTCATCCATCAAATAAAAGATACAGATAATGGTCATTCTTTGCTTATAATGGAAAGGGAATCAATCTCATCCATCAAATAAAAGATAATGGTCATTCTCCGAATTTATTCGATAGACAAATTTAAACAAACAAAAAACTTCCACCCTAGAATTACTAATTAAGAGCCATGCAGCTGGTTAAACCAATCAGCTTTCAGATTAGTAAATTCTCTAATTTACAAAAACTAAGATCAAAAGTTTCAGGTCACTTTTATCAGAATACGTGTTAAGATCACAGCGGCAAGATTATCGAATTCTGAAATAGTGATGATATAATGTGCAAAAATGAGAAAAATGATGGGTCGGAAAATCGAATTCTGTAATTTATTGCAAGAAGTATTTCAGGCATTCAGTTCCTTCAGCTTTAAGGACATCAAATTGTTTCATCACTGATGATTCAAGTGTTCATCCATAATTTAGACATTATAGAAATGTCTGGCATTCACAGCACAAGCAAAAACAATTAGAAAGGTCTGTCACAACTAGATAAATTAGATTTACTTCAGATGTCTAAGAGATGGTTTGAATGGGTTCAAAGGCAACTAATAAGTTATATAGTTAGAAGAGTTGAATTAATGAGAGTGGAAGATGTAAAGGCTAGAGGGAGACAATAGAAAACATTAGTTAATGCATGTACAAACTGATTTTATCTATGAATATTACTACTAGTGATAGTCTATCAAAGACAATGAAATGATAAGATCCACATAACTAATCTCAAATATGATCTAATGATAATAATAATTACTACCAATTACGTAAGGCGGAAAACATATTTTCACTTTTGCAATACTACATTTGAAGAGACTCTTTCTTACACAAACTTAAATCCAGGCTATGAGTAAGTTATCATGTTTCTTTACCTGTGTAATCACTTAGGATGATTTCAATCTACAAGTTAGGTCAGGTATATGGATTGGTATGAGCTGCTTGGAGTTGACACATGATTGTAGGTGCTAAAATTACACACTGTAGGTGGTTATTAATTTGAATGATTTTTTATCAGAAAATTTCAGAGAGTAACCATCTAACAATCTAAAGAGTCCAGTTCGTTCACCAAAATTGAGAGCACAGATCAACAAAGCAAGAGCTAAGGATCCGATTAATTAACTCAATCTCAATGTATGAATAAAACATACTTATAAGAAAAATGTTTGCATAAGGACTCATTTACATCTCTCAAACGGATTTTTCGAGATAGTCAATCATGAAAGGTGCATTTTTGCATAATACTATAACATGTGAAATGTTCTGCATATTTAACAACTAATAAAATATAATATATAATTATGCATATACATTATACTATACATAATTATGAAATTTGAGTTAACATCAAATTGCAATTTAACTATTTTACTAGGTTAGTAGAGTATAATTAATACCAAATGAACTAATAAATTATACCTGGATTCGTTATGGTTCCTTCTAATACTCAAACCACCCCATGAGTTGATTTATTCCTAAATGAGTTATGAAGGGTATAACAAAGATAGCTTGTCTCTAAATTGGATCGAAAACAAGGTTAAAGGGATAAACCAATGAACCAGCCCAACCAACAACTACGGCCGTATGCATTATGTGAACTGAAAGTAAAGCCATTCTCACTTTAAGGAGTAATAATGTCAAACACAATCAGAATTCTCTCCTGATGTTCTACTGAGTATAACAGAAGTTCATTATCTGCAAAATTGTAAATCCTAATAATAATTCCAAGTTTAAAGGAAACAATTACTGAAGAAGACGTTAAACATTGCACAAAGTTGAACAATTTGGTACAAGCACTTTTAGATGTTACTTGGAATGAAGCAACTTACAAGTTGAATGACATAACATGAACCAACTAAACTACCAGCATTAAGAGAGAGAGAAAAAAAATCGATACTGTAACGACATTCGGATGGTAAAAAAAAATGATGTGGAAAGAAAAGAGAAATGACAGAATAGCTCGATTAATGAAGAACTCAACTTCTTAGCTAAATGTATTTATGACAACACACATACTTTGAGATTGATATCCTGAAAAATGAAGTCTCAAGTACTCAAACATGGATTCTGCACTCAAACTAGGAAAAACAAAGACCCCAACAACAAGCTAAATGGTACTCCATGAAATACTACTGTTTGTTCTTGGAAGATTTTTTCTTGGTAGCGGTGGGAACATTCACCTGCGGCTTCGGATGCTTGTCTGCTTCACTGGGATCCAACCACTTCAAGTGGTGGCGGTTGAAGAAGGGCCAATTGGGCACGGTGATCAGCGCGGTGAGCACGACTCCACCGGCGTAGATAAGCATCATGGTCTGAAAGGAGGCAAGGGTGTACCCGATCCCCAAGGCGGCGACTGCGAAAACCACAAGCAAGATCTGCATCAGGGTCTCCGCGCGCTTCTGACCTTGCCAATCCATCTACAAACAAGGAAAACAAACATAAATAGCAAAGCAAACAAGACGAAGCATCGGTTGACATCATAGGCGAAGCCCTAGATCAACAAAAATAAAAAAACGCAAGCAAACTTCAGCATGAACACGCCAAATTTGAATCACCATGCGTAAACAAGACGAAGATTACAGATCGGGGCGTAGACGGACAACCTTGAAGAAGAAGAAGATGATGAGATCGGAAAACGGAGAGCAGCGGCAGGCGCGGATCGAGGGTATTGGAGGAACGTATCTCCCAAGTGACGCTTCGACGGCGTAGAAAATAGGTTGACGTCATTAGTGGGCTTTTTCGGTTACTGAGCGGCCCAAAATTAGTCGGGCCCGTTTAGGAAACCGGATCGAATTTTTCTTAAAATCCGATATCAACCGGAAGGGAGAGAGGAAGAGGCGAAGAGAGTGGCGAGTCTGCTACGGGAAGGAGGAGATCGCCGCCGGCTATTTCGAAGACCTCGGCCGCCTTATCTTCTGGAGGTGTATATCTCATAGAGGGTTAAATTGTTTCTCTTCATTTCAGTATGCGTTCTTGATCTTAATGTCCATCCTCAATGAGGTGAGAAGGTTAAGCCACCTTCTTTTGGTTCCACTACGACGATATAATTAGCTTTGGCCATCTTTGTTGATATTGCAAAGTTTTTGTAGATGGTAGCTTGGTATTGGATTCGAGATGTTGCAGACTGCTTACATTCAGTCTGGCAGAAAAAATTTCCTTTCTTTAATGGTTTTTCATCATATTTTTTGTCAATTAAGTCCGCTGCTCAATGCTACTTCTACTAGTACAATTAGGATAGCTGGTCCTCTCAAGTAGTGGTTTTAACTATCTTCTTAGCAATTTAGCATTTTTGCACTTGTTTATTATATTTTTATTTTTTAGGATTAGCTAATATTTAGTTTCATTTCAAACAGTGCTTCACGTCAGATTGTGAGAAACTTGTGTTGGAAATACATTAGATGATGTATGTGTCATTAGTGTTTTGAAGTTTGCAATTATAGATGTTGTTACCCACTTTAGTATGTCGAATCACTTCCATCCTCTGTATGAAATTATGTGTCCATTATTGTCTGCAGCCTACCGGTAGGAAAGCTCTGAGGCAGTGTTATCCACCATCATGAAGGTTGTGATTTCTGTCATTAATTGTGTTACTATTCCATTTGATTATGGTCATCCTGGCATTGGTCTTGGGCACAATAGCTTCCCTTCATACAAGATTGGGCGCACAACAAAGTGGAGGTAAGATGTTTAAGCATTTACTTCTTCGGTTCACTAAACGTTATTTGCAAAAAATTTCCAAGATATTGTCCAATGCTCATTCTATGTCTAGTGTCTCCTGGCCACCATCTGTAGCCAACTTACACATTCATACTCCATATGTCTAAAGTACTTCAATTGAACTATGCTTAGCAAGTTCTCTTTGACATTTTTTAATTCTTTGTTTGCTAATTATGTCAAGAAGGGTTGATTCAAAGACACGGGCACTTCGAATCTCATTTGCACATTCTTGCCTTGAAGTAAGGGTCTCTCATCCCCCATGTTACTTTTGGTAGCTTGTTTTAGCTATTAGATCCTGAAGATTGGTTAGCTATTCAAAATATATTAATTGAAACCAATGGTTCATGAGAAGGAGAGTTAGTCTCAACACTCCTCAAAATGTCACAAAGGGCGTTTCTCTTTATGTATCTCTTACATGGAATTTTTTTTTCTACAAGGAAATTACATTGCTTTCAGAATAGTACGATTAGCACTATGCTTACGGAAAACTTATTAAGTGGATTTTTAAGCATTAATTTTATTGTTGTTTTTCTTGCTTCGGTACAAGTTTTCTCTACAATTCCTTAAGCTACTCTTCTATTTCTCTTCTTGAATTTACTTCAGTTGTTCTCAACGCTTTCTTGTTGTTTTAACCATGGTACCAGATTCTAAAAATACTTTTCTTGCAATCATATTTACATTGTTATAGTCTAATACATTCTTTAGAGCTAAGTCATGTTATTGTACATATACATTAAGAGTTAATCTTAAATTCCTAGCTTTTTATCTAGTCCTTAGATCAATTCACCAATCAGATTCAAGATAGATGTCGTTGGTATATGTTGTTTTCCAATAATATTTTGTTAATTAATGAGAGCATAAATTATTGTACCTTAAATTTTGGGAGAAAATTTTAGAAACTAAATGATTTAAGTTAAATCATGAAATTTATTTAGTAATAAGGAAAGAATTGAGGGAATAGTTAAAAAGAATGGACATGAAAGTTCTGCACAGAATTTTAGATATCTTGGAATCATTTTCTGAAAATAAGATATTGATAGGATAAAAGGATGGATGGTCAAAATAGAGGGGATCTTTTGGAGCCTTGTATTCTATCATGTGCCACTGTGGCTAAAATGGATATTTTATAAGATTATGGTATGACCTACTGTACTTTATAGGACTAAGTGTTGGGATGTTAGAATGCAACATGTAATAATATAAGGTTGTAGAGATGATGATACTTATGGGAAGGTGTTGCATTACTTGTAAGGATAAACTAAAAATAAATTCTGAGACCAATTAGTGTAGCTCTGTTAGATGATTGGAGAAATTGATTGAGATGGTAGTGGTTTGAACATGTTCATGAAGTGGATCCAAATAGTTGGAACAAACACAAAATGATGGTGATGATGTATTCTTTAGAGATAAGAAATAAATCTTCAACTTCCAACTCCTATTTGGAGTTTGACAGAACATTTGCCAACCCATATTTCAATTAACTCTATTCCTTCTAATATATTGTACCTATGAGATCTTATCATTGATTTTGGAAGTCATAATATTCTGAAATTATGCACTTGTTTTTGTTTTAAGGTAAGAAGGGTCAACTATCGGCCACCTGGGACACAACAGAATCTCTTGGATGAAGTTAGTTTTTCTCTTCCAGAGAAAAGGTAATTAAACTAGCCAGTCAATTTACCCCTACACTGTAAAATTTCAATTTGAGAAGGTGTTTTTTCATTAACTGACCTCATTTTCTGGGGTTTTCAGCTTTGGTTTGATATTTGGACGAAGTGGAAGTGGAAAAACTACTCTCTTACATGTATAAATTGGTGGCTAATGTGTTCATCTACACTTGCAATTTAGTTGCAGTCCCATTGTTCAGCTCACCCTTTTTACTCTTAATGCAGCTTTTAGCTGGACTTTCAAAACCCACATCTGGTTCCATAACCATTCAGAGATATGGAAACGATGGTAATCCAAGTCAATCATCAGAACCATTAGCACCAGAAAATGTTGGTATGGTATTTCAGTTTCCTGAGAGGTATATCATTATCCTTGGGCAATGCTTGATTCATTGATGCTACAGCTGTACAGCATATATCCCTCCATGCCTCATGGAGCATGTGTAGGAAGATATGACTGGCTAGAGGGGTTGAATTGTCGGTGAACTGAAAATAAAACTTTCTTTTTCTCTTGCAATGCAAGGGCAAGTCTTTGTTTGGTTGATTGTATCAAGAATGCAAACACAATGGAAATAAATTAATATAATATACAATGCTAACAGTAAGTTTGCGTTTGGTTTGGGGTGCAGGAATTGGAATGGGAATGAATTTGATAGTATATTGGAATGAGAATGGATTTAGCCATTTCAATATTGATGTTTGGTTATAAGCTGGGTTTAGATATGATTGTCAAGACTGTTGTTTGGTTTGCCAAAGGTTTGGGAATACAAATACAACAAATACCATATTTACCCTTAAAATAAATTATAATATCCTATAACGTTTCTGTACATTTTGTCTCCAAAATTGCTTTTATGGTATTTTGTAATTATTTTCTTATTTTTTATACCTAATAACTTGAAACATATTTTTTTATTATTATTTTGAAATAAAATCAGTTTTTTATGTTGTAGCAGCTACGATTTCGTAGCTGCCACAACTACAATTATTTTTCATATTGTAGCAGCTACGGTTTCATAACTGCTACACAGTTGTAACAGCTACGAAATCATAGTTGCTACAACATGTGAAGCTGCTACAATTGTGTAGCAAACTTCAAAACATCATAATTTTTGACTCGGATATTAGAATTAGACAATCTTTTTTTTGAATCGAAGCTCGTTTAGAGATCTATAATTAAAAAAAAAGATCGCCTCATTCTAATATCCGAGTTAAAAGTTATGATTTTTGAAAGTTTGCTACGCAGTTGTAGCAGCTACGAACTCATAGCAGCAATGAAACCATAACTACTACAACTGTGTAGTAGCTATGAGTTTGTAGCTGCTACAACTATATAGCAAACTTTCAAAGGTCATAGTTGTAGTAGCTAGAAAAACAATTGTAGATGGTACATTACGTATGTATTGACTATTGACGAGGTGGGGAGAATAAAAGGTAGTTTCCACAAAATCCAACAAGACCATCACAAAACTCAGCACTGCTATTACAAAAATAAAGCATAATAGCCATCCCCAAGGTAGTTTTCACAAAATCTAG
>JBBMJZ010383928.1:0-15647 GCA_037833815.1 Zingiber zerumbet
CATTTGTATGGCTCATTGGCCCACTTTCCTGCTCTCTTTTCAAGTTAATTTGTAGTAACAGTTTTTCATAGAAAATTCCAAACTTCATCAGTGAGGGAGCCACTGAGGGAAAGATGAGTCAAATTTCACATTTCATACAAGGGAGGTTAGGTAAAATGCAAAACTAAAAGCAGCCAGAAGCCTAGAAACTTTTCTTTTTTCTCTATTATGAAGAAGCTTCAGGTAGAAAAACCTCAATCTGAGGCTATTTGATATTTCCATACTTAGCCATTTAACATGTTTTTGGATAGGATAGAATTAAGTCACACAAAAGAAAGTGAATGGTCTGCAAGAGGATTCTTCCATTACATTGGTTTTGTTTCTAATTCCAGATTTCAGTCTTGTGCGAGATCACTACTTGTTGAGTCTAAATAATTCCTCATAAATCAAATGATATTCCAACTATTTACTTCATCTTGAATCTTACTTTGCTTACCAACTGCTAATGTATGATTCTGTTGCAGTTATTGCTATTTGTGATCATTACCCTAATGCTACTGAACTGAGTATGAATGGCACACCAAATTCTGATGCCCTTGTCACTTGTGCAATGAATTCTCTGAGGTTTGTTTACAGCTCTCTTTGACTTTGGTTCAATTTTTATTTATTTAATCATAGCTGGCCCTTATATCTTGGTTTGTCATAATTCACAGGAGACTTCAAACCTTAATCTTGGACAAGGGACATTTTAGTGATGTTTTTTTTCATACATTGACGAGCTGTCCTGCATTAACTAGTTTGAAAATTTCTGATTCATCGATTGGCAATGGTGTTCAAGATGTAACTGTATACCATGAAAATTTACACAACTTACAGATGATAAAATGTAGAGTTCTACGAGTTAGTATCAGGTGATTGTAGTGCCAATTGGTTGTTTGTTTTACTCTGACCATATTGTAATGTGTAATCTAATTACTTTGCACAACATGAGCACTTGGCAGATGTCCTCAGCTACAAACTTTGTCTCTAAAGCGCAGCAGCATGGCCCATGCTTTGCTTACTTGCCCACAATTAAATGTGCTGGATTTATCATCCTGCCACAAATTATCAGATACTACAATTCGAACTGCTGCTATGTCATGCCCTTTATTGGCATCAATAGACATGTCATCTTGCTCTAGTGTCACTGATGAAACCATACGCGACATAGCTTCCACATGTCCAAACATATGCATGTTTGATGCTTCAAACTGTCCAAATATTTCATTAGAGGTTAGTTTCAAATGCCATGGTATTTTGTTGCAATACTCCAAAGTCATATCTCATATGCACGTAAGAGTATGTGTTTGGACTTTTCAGGCTGTGAGATTCCCAAAGTTATTGGATTTAAGGCTTGAAAGCTGTGAGGGTATAGTATCTGCTTCTATGACTGCAATATCATACAGTTTGATGTTAGAGGTTAGAGACATACAACAATTTTTCCTCAGTGTGTTTCCTTGATTTTGTCAATTTTCTGACCTTGAGATATTGCAGTCATTGAACCTCGATAACTGCAGCATGCTTACTGCCATGACACTTGATATGCCAAAGCTGCAGACTATAAGTCTCGTTCACCTGCGCAAGTAAAAGTTTCTTTATTTTCTCTTTTCCTCTTTGATTGTGTTGTTTCTTCTCTATAACTAAAACTAAATCACACATGTATTAGATTTGTTTATTTAGATTTGCGGAGTCCTGTGCTCAAGCAGATCAAAATTTCTAGGTGTTCAGCACTTCAAGACATAAGTATCACTTCAAATGTTCTTCAGGTCTGCTTTCTCTCATGTGAAGCTAGAATATATTTTTCTATTATAGAATAAAATGCTATTGAAGTGAAATATGATTTTGAAAGTATGACCCTGATTCTTGTTCATGCAGAAACTGGTGTTGCAAAAACAAGAAAGTTTGGCTTATTTGTCTCTGCAATGCCAAAGCTTGCTAGAACTGGACCTCAGCAATTGTGATTCTTTGACAGATTCTCTTGAAGTTTTCAATAATGAGGGAGGTTGCCCCAAGTTGAGATCATTAATTCTTGACAATTGCCAGGTCTGCTGTTTAGTTATATCAGTTTGTGATAATTAATTCTTGACAATTGTCAGTTCTTGTGTTTTTACATTGATGTAGCATATAACAATATTGAATTTCCACAAACGCATATGCTTCCTAAGCATGCATCATGTTATAGACATTGTTTTACTGAAATAGATGTTATTTTAGGTTCAGTATATTATTTCAATCATAAGTAACAAACAGAATAGACACTACAATTGATTAGTTAATCACATAAATATTCTGTGTAGTTCTCAAATGTAGAGTGAACACTACAATTATATTTTAGTATGTATGCATATGCCATCATTATTAAGTAATTATTTGACATTAATTGTATTTGTTAAACTGGAGTTCAGGTATTTGTCGAGAACTTGGTAAAAGCAATCCAGAAAGATGCCATAGTTAACAAGATGTAAATGAAATGTAAGTTTGGTTAAAATATTTAGTTTACTTCCACATGGGATATTATACTAGAAGCTAGTATGTAGAAGTGCTATATACATGGATGTCATTGTTCAGTTTTCTATTACCATTTTTGCTGGCATGATCCACCCATAGTCCCAAACGTTTTTTTGAGGGTTCTTTCATCCCAAGTAATTAGTCTACAGAATGAGCTCTACCCCACTTCAACATGGAGCTAAGTTTGTATGCTTGAGTTATCTCAGGCCTAAGAGCGCTTGTTAATGGCCTAAGATGCCTAAGTTCAAGTATTATTGAGTTATGAGGCCTGAAAGGGTTTGTATTCTTGAGCTCTAGCCCATTTCAAGTTCGTAATTTTGATGTCAGTGCTGGGTGTCCTTGGTCTAAGTTATTTGCCAAGATATAATGCTAATGATGAGAGTGTAAATACAATAAATTCAAGGATTGAAATGAGAACAAATTTAGAAACTAAAAGTTTTAAATTAAGTGGAACTAAAAATAGATATGTGAAATGTCATTTCAATAACAAGAACTGATGGAATATTTAAGATAGATGGACATGAAATTCCTATAAGAGTTGTAGATATATAAGTGTTGTATCTCAAGGAGAATGATAAAGATGCGACTAACAGTATATAGAATCAGCCTACCAATTTCACCTTGCGAGTATTTCATGAAACATGGTACATGATGATTGTGTGCCCCTAGCATAGATCAGAATATAAAGATGGAGGTGTTGAACAACTAAAAGGATAAAATAATAGAGGGAAAACAAACAACAATCAATTAATGAAATAAAAAAATATTCAAATTAATTTGAACATTACTAGTAATGTAGCCTTGCATAGGGCTTAATGGCATAGTAATGTGAGGATGAAAGTTGTTGTAAGAAGTGTTGCACAGGAAATCTCGTACTGTGTCGAGCATAACTGTCGAAACATTTTGCTCCGATAAATTACCAAAATTCCATACTGCTCAGCCTCAAGACAATATCTCCTATGCTGTATCAATCATGTCGACGAGCATTATTTCATGTCAACACTTGATGACATGCTAAAAATTGAGATAATGTTCTTTTTTTTTTACTTTGTGTTCATATAAGATAATCTCAAAATTGTAGCAAACATTGAACTATATAGTTGTTTAATTTTTTCTTTTTTGTCTTCATCTCTTTCCTCCGTTCACCTCTAATTTATTACCAACACCATACATCAACAGTATCCTTCTAGTCAAGGACCAAAATACCGGCACGGTTCGAGATTTCTAACCTTGCTGCAGGTACTTATACATGATCCAATAATAACGACATTATCAACATCTTATACTACAAGCTGTTAGTACCAACTATTTTGGACTTTGGATATAAAAGGCTATATCACTAACAACACTTAGGCTTCTTATTTAAGAAGACCCAATTCATTATCATGCATAATTCATGATGTTATTATTGATATATGGTAATCTAGCCGTTATGTTGAGCATTTCATTTTGGCATGTTTGAAAGGCTTGATTCAGTTCATGACTTTCATTTCTGAAATCTTTATTTATTCACCTTTCAAACTCGGTAGTCTGAAGTGATTTAATTTGAAGTTTTAGGTGCATATTATCCGTTTTCATCCATCATAACTATGACTAGGGTTTTTATTTTTTATTTTTTTTATGTTATGTTGTAAATTATGCTGAAAAATAATTGTATTGTTTATGCCTTTATTCTTTGATGGTTTCATTTTGTCCAGAGCTTAATTATAATCAATATCAAAAGTTATACTCTAGTCTCTCTATCCTTGGATGGGTGTCGTGCCATCACTACCCTTGAACTGTCATGTCCAAATCTTCAAGAACTAAATCTTGATGGTTGTGATCACCTTAAAAAAGCTTCATTTAGCCCGGTATGTGGCCATTATAGACTCAATCATTTATGTTCTTATAATAACTTTTATCAAGTTTTCTACTAACAGGGAATTTTCTTTGTAATTAGATCATTTTTAGCAAAATATTTCAGGTTTACTATTGTAATTTCCAGTTAATTTTTCCTTTTTGTGTAGCTTGTTGAAGTTTTTGAATTTTTTTTGTATGTTTAAATGATACATTTTCTATACTGTATTGTATATATGTAAACTAAAAGTTAAATAAGACCGTGTTCTTTTTATGAAGAGAATATAATATCTTTTGAGGGAAGTTTTTCAGATCCACGAATTTAAATCATTAATAGAGTAAATTCTCAGCTCTATTAAAATTTAATTTTGAACATCCTTGAGGGAGAGCAAGGTGGACTGATTAGTTAAATGATAGATTGATTATTCTGATATCTATTTTGGTCTTGTTAATTAAATCTTGTAACTCATATTCTGAACAATTGCATAGCTAGGCGGCTGTTAAAATCTTGCAGCGATGACAATTTTATCAATACATTGTTGGAAACTAATGCTGATTAATTGTTCTGGTAATTTATTTGGGCTTGTTGATGAAATATCATAATTATTTAAGGCGTTAGGCGCCCAAAAATGCATAGGTGCTATGGGGCCTGAGGCGCATGGCGCAAGGTGAGACGCATGCCTTACCAAAGTAAGGCGCTCTGGGTATAAAGTTTTACAATTCAAACTTATATAAAGAATTTTTGCCAAAATATTTCATTAACAAAATTATAGTCCATAAAATATTAAACAATAATGTTAATATAAAATTCAATAACAAATAAATATGTTATGCACATAATTCAAATTTTTTTTAAAAAAAACTTCAAATATCTAAATCTTCATCATCTTGCTCAATCATATCATTATCATTATCACTAGATGTTTCATATTTATATAAGATTCATTGGTTCCGTCGAGACTGATTTCATCCTCTTCAACAAGGCACACGCTTAAGGCACAAGAGGCTACGCCTTATGCCTAGGCACAAAAGGCTACGGCTTATGCCTAGGCACAGCAAGGCGAGTGCCTTTAATAACTATGTGAAATATTAAACTTATTTGAGCAATTGTGTGGTTATTAATTGCTTAAATCTGCATGGTTGACTTTCTTAAGGCAATATCTGTTGGAACTGACTCTAATGCTTTTTCCTTGTTACACATGTGCTTGATGTGTTCTACCTAGCTGTTGTTTTCAGTTTGATGCTTTGCAACTTTGGCTGATTGCCACCAATTACTTTTCTGAAATTTTCAGTAAATATGGTTTTTTTAGTGTAAAACGGTTTTAAAGTATCTTTTGAGCAAATTCAGTCATCTTATATATGTCCACGACAACTCCTTTCATATGCCTTTATATCAATGGTGACTGTTGTTTAGGTTGGCCTTGAGTTGCTTGATTTGGGTATCTGTCCACGATTAAGTGTTCTGCAGATTGAAGCACCAAGCATGCAAGTGTTAGAGCTTAAGGGATGTGGCATACTGTCTGAGGCTTATATTAGTTGTTCTTGTTTGAAGTCCTTGGATGCTTCCTTCTGCAGGTTATTTACTGTCATCTCTTCTCTGGGAATGTTTTTTATTTTCTTTTAGATGAACTTATGAACTTTTGTCTGTTTTGCAGGAACTTAAGTGATGAATCATTGTCTAGAACAGCTAGATCTTGCCTGCAGATTGGATCTTTGGTCCTTTCATCATGCCAATCTGTTGCATTTGATGGGCTATCTTCCTTGCATTTGCTTCGACATCTGGTTCTACTGGATCTGTCCTATACCTTTGTGACAGACTTACAACCTGTTTTTGACAATTGTTTTAAGTTGGCGGTAAGTTTATATTTTTGTTTTCTCTTGAGCTTGTATCTTCTTTATTTGGATTCATATTTGTGATTTTGATCTGAGCTGTTGGCATTCATTCATGCTGGTTTCCTTGAATATAGCTGATAAAAGTTCAAATTGGTGACCTGTATCATAGTAGTTAAATTATGCACCATCTGAGATTTACTCTAAGCTGTATTATGTGCAAGATGTATCAGATTAAGTGGAGAATGATACAAATTGTTTCAGATGAAACAAATGTTTGAATATCTAAGATTTTTTTACATGTATATTTTCTATTTTCCCTCATTTAGGCTTATGCTTATAAATCCAGTTATATGCTTGGAAAAAAATGATACTGTTTTATTGAGCTTTGGGATTTTAACATGCAGATCTTAAGGCTCTCTGCGTGCAAGTACCTCACAGATTCCTCCTTGGGTGCCCTGTATAAGGAGAGTGCACTTCCAGCCCTATGCAAATTAGATCTGTCATACTCATCTGTTATGCAGCTTGATATACTAAATATTCTCGCTCAATGTACAAATTTGGCTCATCTGAATTTGAATGGCTGTGCAAATGTGCATCAACTTGTCTGGAACAGAAGTTATTGCAATTTATCTCAAAAATCTGTCAATGTCTGTTCACCTTCCACGTTGAAAGACAATGAGAAGGATGTCTACCTGGAGACTGGCCATCTGCTTGAAATTTTGAACTGCACCGGTTGTCCAAACATTACAAAAGCCCTTATTTCTTCAAGTGCCAATTGTTTTTATTTATCAAAAATAAACCTTAATTTATCTATAAATCTGAAGGAGGTAGATTTGGCATGTGGAAGCCTTTGTATGCTAAACATAAGGTAATACTCATCCTGAATAGTTTCCACTAGCAGTAGACTTTTGCTCTCTCTCTCTCTCTCTCTCTCTCTCTCTCTCTACCTTACCACTGTGCACTTTTTGTTTAGCTATTGTAATTCCCTGGAGTTCTTGAGGCTCAAGTGTCCAAGGCTAAACAATCTCCGGCTTCTGGTAAATGACTGCTTGTGATTATGAATTTGCTAGTAATATTTCTTCAATTATCAAAAACTCTGTTGTATTTTCCTTTAAACTTCCTGTCCTCATCTCAGCTATATTATATTTTTGCAAAGAAGCATGATATTTTGAGGGAGGAATTTTTTTAGTTTTTTGTTTTGGAAAATATCGTCATATTTCCAATGAGAGGTAAACTGAGTTTATGAATTTCTGATGGCATTTAACAATATTGAAACTTGGGGGACATTTTGCACAGAAAGGTGGGAGGGAGTGTGAACTTTCCGTTGTATTTATGTGTGTTTTTTTTTTTGCCACACTATTTTGTTCTAGTTAGTTGTTATATTTTTGTATTTTAATTTTTTTTCCTCTAATGCCAATATTCCAAAAGATATATCTTGTGTAAAATTCAATTTGGCCATTTATTAAGGTAACATGGGATTTTGTTAAACAAGATGCTCTATATCCTTACATTATTGTCGGATAAGAATCAATTTTACAAATGCCTTCATGAAAATTAGTATTATATGATTCTTTTTCACAATTTGTCACTTCAGTCTTGTTCTGATTTATTTTTAACCACAGGCTTGCAACATGCTAACTGAAGAAGAGCTAGAAACTGCCATTTCTCAGTGTCCCACACTGGAAATTATGAACATCGACTCTTGTCCTAAGGTTAGATATCATATCTACATCTTGCTAGATTATTGGATATCATATTTAGTTATTTACAACATGGAATATTTTTTTTCATTGGCTCAATTTACAAATAGAAAATGACATTTGATAAAGTTATACATTTCCGTTCATATAAGCAGCAAATTGTGATTTGGTACATTTTCATAAGCACCACTATATTGATTGGATTGCCCTAGTAAAATAAGCCAATCATCGGACCTGTAATAGTGAGATGCCTTTGGGCAGCGGTAGGCTAAAACGAAATGCAATTATGGTGTGCTACACAATATGCAGTGTTGTCCTTGAAAATCTTGTACAACATTCATGGTGTTTTCTGTGGCAGATACGTGCTAAGGATTTGACCAAATGGCATGCGATATGTCCGAGTCTCAAACGAATACAAAGCTGCGCATAGAAGCTGTTTTCCAGCAGGCAATCCTTCGAGTGCAGCTATAAGGAGCAGCCACTTTGTGCCCCCTTTTTTTTTAGATGTACATAATTTGAATGAGTGTTGTTTTTCGCTATTTGAGGCTATAAGGTGCAGATATACACTATCATGTTTGCTTTATAGCTTCACTCTACTGACCTTTCATCTTTTTTCTATTTTTTTCATTGTAAAGAGGGAGGTAGGGAGAATAATATGTAGTAATACGGTGAAAAGTTATAGTTCGTAGACACAATTGGAGAACCTTGTGAAAACTGAAACAGAAACAGAAAGCTTGCCCTGGAAAATAAAACAACAATGCAGTTGCCTGCATGATGTTTCATTGACAAGCATCATACTCCAGCTCTATACATGAAATACAGTTCAAATGTCTGATGATGCCTGTCGTATTTTATGTCAATGACTAATATTTTCAATATTTAATGCGATACAAGATTATGATTCAAGGTATTATTCAATAGAAAAGCATAATTTTTTTTGACAAGGCTTTCAAAAAAATGAATTCAGTTTTTTTTTTTAAATAAAGATATTTTAAAGAATCTGTAACGTAAATATGCCATTAGTATCTGTAATTTTTGAGGGTCTGGAGTACGGGTGCAGAAGAATTGAATTGAGTAGACTAGTATGGAAGTATTAATATTGGAGTTTGAATTTGAAAAATATATGTGATATTTAAATTCGATTCAAAGTTCTAAAATATAAATGATTATAGCTCAAGGTCGATTTGTCTAGATTTTGATTCGAGCAGAATTAAATCGTATATGGAAATGAATTAAATTTGAAGTATTCAAACCAAAGTATATTTCTATTAAAATTATTTATACTAAAATTATAAAAATAAATAAATAGAGTTGAGTACGAATTTGGCTATAAAGTGATTGGTGAATAATTAAATAAAATATTATAAGTTTAAATTTGGCTTGAAAAAATTATTGAACATATTAAAATTCCACTCGAATTCCATAATTTTAAAATATTTTTTTAATCACCAAGGCAAACGGGGCTTAACAGACAACCCAACGTCACGTGTTTTTTCAAACTTTCTAAGTGTAACGTGTGTAGGTGAGATTTGAAACCAAGACCGTCTCTTTTATCTACATATATTGTTTGTATCTATAATTCGTCATCAAGCTTGATTTTCACATCTAGATATCTAACACATTTAGATACATCCCTAATTTTCACATTTTGATCCCTAATACATCTACGAGGAAACTACTTGTAAACGAATGTTCCAATCGAACAGATAAAAATGCATCATTCGCCTAAAGCTTTGAGGTTCATTCATTTACAGAAAACTTTTACATACTATTGCTTTTGAAAGCTCCCTAGGTAAAACTAATTAATTGGTCATGCTATCTCGATTTCCAAACTGAACCCCTACTTAGGAAACAAACTCACTCAAAAAAGTGCTTCCAACTTGGTAATCTCTGTGTCCGAAACCGCAGGTTTGTCACTTTGGTAGCTTGGGTCCATATAAGCATCTGCAATTGCCTTCCCTTGATCTAGCACCTTGGATGGTACAGTTTGCAAGAGGCTGCAGAGAGAAAACTATATACCGTCAGAAAATTATGTGTCTGTTTCGTCTATTCTAATCTTTCTTATGTTCTGGATAACAGGAGATTTTTATCTCAGGGTGGTTGATGTAATTAAAATAGATGGCATAAGTTTTGAATTACTAGACACTAACAGGGCATGATGATGTAGGAGTGGTTAACATTAGTTATGAAGAACTTACTACATAAAAATAGACGGAAGCAAATATGTGCTTAGTAATTTAGCATTACTAAATATAATAAATTCTTCAATACCGGTCCAAGGATCCTAAAACAATGTCAAGTTTTCCCTTCATGGATTCAGTGGAAGCTCTTGGATCATTTCTTATAGCATTCAACAAAAGCGAGTCAAGATCCTCCAAGGCCCTGTAAATGAATAAAGTAAATCGATTTAGAAACCAAAGTGCTTTAATCTAGATACGTATCTAGAAGACAAATTTAACCTTAGGCATTGCTCAACAGCATCGGAGGCTGCTTTTCCATTACCATCTTCAGTTGCATATTGTGCCACCTATAATTTCCAAGATCATGTACAATGCTAGAAGAAATCAATCTCATTAAAATTGCAAGGTAAAACTCTCAAAAATGGAAAATTTTAGACCAATACTACTCTTGACAACATCGAAAGGCAGTCAGAAACTACTAGCCACAGCAAGTTTGAGCCCAGAGAATATTAATTTCCCCTTTCTTTCAGAAACCAAGTCATTCAAATCTCATCTAAAATTACCGCAGTTAACAAGGCTGGCAAAGCAAATAGTTCTGAGAGGCATATATTTGAAGGAGTTAATCTAACAAATAAAGGTTGTTCATTTGATCCAAACTGAACTGGACTGTGTTGAACTAAAATTGCTTTTAAAAAGCCAAACAGAATGATAATTCTACTGAGACAGTAGTTTATCTGATCAGTTTGGCTTAAACAGCATTACTCTAAAAAGGATTCTGGTTAATATTTTTATTTGGTGCAAACAAATATTTAAACAACTAATGTATAGAATTTAAATCTTAAGAACAATATTTTCATTGGCTTGATTCAATTTGCACTTATCAAAAGCCAATCCAATCAAAATTGAAACTGAAATTCCTTAAATTGAAGTGAACTTTTTTTTCATGAAACCAAAGTAAATTGAAAAGCTTGATTTAACCTGACTCGAAATTTTGGTTTGAATTATGAACTGCATAACAGACACCCATAATAAATAAAAAAATCATAACATAAATACTTACGGCTCGGATGTTAATGCGTAGAGAAGCTGCTGGGCCAGAACGCAACAAAGATCGACTTATGTCATAATTTGGCTGCTTGCTATCCAAGAATTTCTCTGTGTAGCAGAATAAGGAATTGCTCATCAAAAAAGATAATTTAAGAGCCTCCTTTATTCTTAGTCCAAAAAAGAACAGTAGAGAGATTGTATGCTATAACAGTCTTATCATCCATACTAACTTGCATGCCACTTCAAGGGTGATTGAGAAAGTAAGCAACAATCTCATGTCAGACTCCACTTCAGCGACTCATCCTCTCTAGTCAATCCCCTGCCCTCTTTGTCACTCATCCTCTTTGCCCTATCCACCTCCACTGCCACTTCCCTCTCATCTTCTTTAACCCCACTGCCCTCTCGTCCTCTGTCCCATGATTAGGTAAGCCCTAGTAGAGCTCTGGGAATAAGAAGATAACAATGAGGTTGGAGCAAACACTTAAAAGGGTTTGTGATTATCACAAAGAAGAGTGAGAGGATGTGATGGCTGACCAAGCAGAAGCAACGGAAGCACCAGAAACATTTTAGTTATCACAGCCAAACGATATCAAATAATCTATTTTTCCTGTAACTTTTCCCTCCAACAAAGGAAGGGACCCCTAAATGCAGAAATAGCTACAAGTTCCTTGTTTTATTGTATAGAGCAAGGAATGCTGATAACTCAAATTGAACGACCCATGTGCAACTAGAAAATTCACATAGTAGAGAGATGGTTTCGTTGAGTTCCTGCAATTCATTCAAAAGCTATATCGATATAATTAAGATGTTCTAATAATTTCTAGCTATGGCATTAGGGTAAGCAATTGAGTTCCACTAAGTAGTGTAAGAAGATAAATTGGAGATGTTACCCAAGTCCTCAAATTGTGCTCGGCTCAGTAGAACAGCAGGAACATACGATTCCAACGGATCCAACTTCTTCCTAGTGTCATTCCCAAATTGAATCAGTGTCAACCACAAGCAGAGAGTAACAACACCTCACATGAAGGTTCATTTCTATTCTCCTTTCCATTTGATCAAATAAAGAACTGGTATTGATTCCACAACGATGAAATTTCTAAATCAAATCGACGTCAAAGAATCTCTAGGAAGAGATGAGCTTACCGCTTCAGGTACTTATCGAAGGGATTTGCCGCATCAGCGCCTACGGATGAAGGAAAAAAAAAGGAGATTAGCAGCTGTCGATTTCGGTTCAAGAAGCAGTGAGAGGAGAACGTGGCGGAGGATCACGTTTGGAGTGGGCGGAGAAGCCGCCGAGGAGGAAGAGAAGCGCGATCGAGGCGGCCCGTCTGGTGGACGTCGGGGCATCTCGAGGGAGTGGCGGAGGGAGCGGCAATGAGCACTTCGCCCGGAAGTGCCACCTCCTGATGGAGTCGTCTCCGGTCGTGAGATGTGCGGCGGCGACAGAGGGAGAAGTGAGCACAGTGGACGACGCCATGGCCGACAGAAAACGAGCGACGGAGGAGCGATAAAATGGCCTTATCGCTCCCGGATTTTGGTAACACGATATTCATCGGATAGTAACGGACGTTATATTAAATAAAATTTAGCAATGATAATATCAATTTAGGCCCTAATATCTCTATATATATAAATTCATCCTTGTCAGTGATGAAATGGATTTGAATATCTGGAGCTGTAACTGATAATTTTAAAACTACGAGAGGTAAACCAAAAAGTTGGAAAACATTTGGGTGGTCCGAGTGAAATTTCCTCCTGAAAATAACAGAGTCCGGTATATATTATGTAGAACGATTTTTTCTGATATACCAAAAGGAACCAACCGCTACAAATCAAGTGGCGGAGAAAGCGCCGGTGAGAAGATAAAACGGGGACCAAGACGAGATCGATGGCCAACAGCGCAGGCTGGCCTCGAAATTTTGAGATTTGATGTCCTGATGGCCGCCGCCGGTGCCCAAGCTCTTCTCACCGCCGTCTCTCATCATCTCTTCTCAGTGCCACGTCTCTCTCTCCCTCTCTTTCTCTCATTCTTAACCATCCAGTGTGATATATGAGGTTATAACAATCGTTGGTGTCAATCCGCAGGTGCTTCTATCTCAAAATCCTGCAGCTTGACGGGCTTCTCCTCATCCGGAGCTTCGCCACTCACTTCTTCCTTCACGCCTGGCTTAGCTACTGGTAATCGACCCTTGAGTTACAAAGATTTGAACTTTTTTTTTTGGAGTTTCCGATGATGAATGGCACTGCCACTTCGAGCCAGTGAGTTTTGCCAAAACTGAAGGTTTCAGTGTCCTTTGTTGTCCACACATACCAAGCCCAGGCAATTACAAGTCGTAGTTTCAAAAGCATTTCTTTATCCTTAAGTGAAAGATTGCTTGATTTTCTCTCTTTTATGGTATTTACAGAGTTCAAAAGATCTGATGGTTTACACAAGTAGCTTAGTTCAATAAATCCAATGCCTTACACATTTAGAACAGTTTGATAAATCTGATGCAATACTTAATAAATCGTATGATTCTTGTTAAAACTGATATGGGTGAATGATAGTGATAGTGATAGTGACAATAGTAATAATAAATTACTGACCAAAAGGGGGCATTGGCGAACTCACTTTATTGTGTGTCAATATAACTCACTTTATTCCACCCTATGCTTAACAGAATGAGATACTACTGTGATATGTCCTGTGCATTCTTTTTTGTCTCAAAGAATATCCTGCTATAAGTATTAAAACTGAATGCTGAATGTCTTGGTTAACCATCTTCATTAATAAGGTTCGATGTTTAGAGATACACAAGCTGACCTTTTGTCAAATAAACATCTTTTCTGAATGAAATAAAGGAAAATATCTGTTTTTATGAAGTTCCTCAAACGGTAAGTTTATTAAGTGAATGTTCCATGTTTGAGGATCTAACTTTCCTAATCCTACTAGTTGCCGAAATCATAGAGAGTAGAGGAAGGGTCTTCCACAATCTCAATAGCTACTATTCACCATATCATTATTTTGAGTTAGATTCTGGATGGTTATAGTTCTTTGCTGAGTAAACTCAAATGTGCTCTCTTGAAAGGCATACCTCGGAAAAGGAGATGATGGATAATTATCTAATTTGTTGATTTTTTTTTTTCTCTTTTGATCATATCTTTTCAGGCAATGCTGCTTCTTTCTTCTCATGAATCGATAGATTTCTGTCTTAATGATCACATCCCTTGCTTTAGCAATAGTAATCAAATTAGGCTCTATAAGCTAAATATTCTTCGTGATTTTCTGTCAGACACATTACCTTATGATCTTAAAATTTGAAAGAATTTTACATGCAGCATTTTGGATTACATCCAACAGAAGGAAGATTAATGAGCAAGAAAAATCTATTTCCATAAGGTGTGAGCAGAGAACTAAGGAGAATAATGGATTGAATGTATGGCTGGGTCGGTTTGCTATGGTCGGTTTTGCAACAGCTATAACTGTCGAAATATCAACAGGGAAAGGACTTCTAGAGGTATGAAACAGGATATCTTCGTGTTCTATTAAACCGAGTCTGATTTCAGTAATATTGTTTAAGGTCATTAGATTTATAGTTGCTAACTTGGAACTCGTGTGTATCCTTAGAAATTTTCGGTGTGTTCTGTTTTTGTATACATTGTTATTTATAGTTCCAAACTGATAGTTAAAACCCTTTGGATGATTTTCTTATGCTACCATGTACCTTTTTCGACTTTCCCCCCTTCATCTCGTGTTGCCCGGCGTTACGAAATGCCAATAACTAGCTTTGCTTTGCAGAATTTCGGGTTTACAGCACCAATTCCAACTCTAGCACTGGCTGCAACAGCATTAGTTGGAGTTCTTACTGCATTCTTCATCTTTCAGTCAGCCTCTCGAGATTAATCGCCGTCTTGTTTAGAGTTCATTGACATTCATGCAAGCTGTATTGTTAATGTTACTGGCAAGCTCTATAAGAAGTCTATACACTTGTGTTCCCCTTCATTCTTTGAATTTCAATCGGTTTGGTTTTGACGCATATGTGGAGCATGCGAGAAGTTTAACCTCAGCACCGTGAAAGTATCGATGAACATTGGCTGATCTAGCATTGTTGCAAAGCTCCTTGATGGTCCTGCAGACATGATTGACTCGCTCGGCCGCCGAACACTTCAAGTTCGTTTGCTTCTTGGTGAGAAACTTTTTTTTAATAATTCAGATATCCGAATTTCTCTCGATTAATCCTACAAAGATCTAACTTTTAAAACATTCGTCTCTATCAGAATTCTTGGTGAGAATCCTAGCTTCCAACCATGAGAAGAGATAGAAGAACCAAATGAGGCCTCACGATCGTGGAGCAAGTACTTAG
This sequence comes from Zingiber zerumbet, assembly GCA_037833815.1. Taxonomy (NCBI): domain Eukaryota; kingdom Viridiplantae; phylum Streptophyta; class Magnoliopsida; order Zingiberales; family Zingiberaceae; genus Zingiber; species Zingiber zerumbet. The sequence goes on from JBBMJZ010383928.1 coordinate 15,466, forward strand.
AGTAACAAATAAAATGATAATTTGAATCATAATAAAGATGACTATTCTAAGAATCGGCCTCCAAGTATGTATAAATTGTATTATGAATTTATCCATAAGCGAATCAGGAAGATCATCAATGTTTAAGATTAACTGAGTAAAACGTGAAGGGATTATAAAAAAACCACTTTAAATATGGAAGG
>JBBMJZ010383934.1:0-15644 GCA_037833815.1 Zingiber zerumbet
AATAATATTTTAATTTTAAATAAAATTATTAATATTATTATTTATTTTAATTTTAAATAAATATATTTTAATTTTACATAACTAATATATTTTAAAATAATATTATTAATTATTTTAAATAATAATTATTTAAATTGTGTAAATATAATTAAAATTATAATAAAAATAAAGATGAATGGACAGCGAATCCCACAAATAATGAAGGTGGTTGTTAAAACGAATGTGAGAGAATGGATGTGTTAATATGATGTATATGTGGTATGTGGGTCCCACACTTTTTGATGAGATGGTGGGTGTTATAACACCCACCAATGTGGATGCTCTAAGGGCAAATAAAACCTTAAAGGAAAGTATTTTCATATGACTCAATCTAAGCATTTTAATACACTAAAAATTCGTTCCACCTTCCTAGTTCTTTATTTTTTATATGTTCTCTGTTTCCAGTTTGCCTACTCGTACATTACTCCAACAATCTTTAAGGTTTTAAGTCGGTAATGGAAATCAAAAAGAATATATCATCTTTGTTGGAATCAATCTTGCCTCAAGATGATCCAGTGTGACCATGAATTTTGATGATTTGGACAAAGGATTTAAGTTAGATTTACCCTTGTATTTAATATGTGTATTTGAGTTGTGTAGGTTTGCAGGATACACATATGACTTATCTTAATGATTTTGAGTCCGGTGAAGGATGGAGCATTCGAGGGACCGTGGATAATTTAACAAGGCAACAAGGTAAGAGCCGAGGGAAGCACACTTTAAGGCATACGCGAAGGATGACATTGGGACAAGTCACAAGCTTGAATGCATCAGAGGGACGAGAGCTAAAGGAAGTAAGCTTGAAGACAAGAGGTCAAGGCTGCAAGAAAGAGTCAAGCGAGTCGTGAGGGTCCGAGTGCTGAGAGATTGTACTCGGGGAGGGAAACCCTAGGTTCTAGAGTTTACCGGTCGACTGGTTGGTGACTTTACTAGTCGACTGGTGCAGTCAACTGGGAGCGAACAACATACCTTTGTTCGCTCGGCCAGTGTGGATCAGTCGATTGGTAAAGTCACTAGTCTTCTGGTATCGAGACGTTGGGATGTAACGGTCGAATTTCCACAGAGGTTAGTCGACTAGCACATTTACAGTCGACTGGTTGGCAGGGTTTTCCATCTCATGATCTATTTAACTAAGGCTTTAGAGCTTAGTTAAGGTTGACGAAATAGAGATGGTTAACCCCTATTAGTAGTCTTCCAAGTGCTCAGCTTCTCAAGAGTTCTTGTGCGAGTTGTAGTGAGGTTTCTCCACTCACAAGGAGCTACATGAGCTAGCCGGATGTTTTCTGGATAGTCATCCACTGAAGGATCGGGATCATCCACCTTACGGACAACTGTGGAGTAGAACTTTATCTCCGAACCAAGTAAATCAGCATGTTAGCAGTTTGGTGTTCTTCCTTATTGTTTAGCTTTATTTATTTGTATTTCCATTGTGCAACTAACATGTGTAGGAAGAGAAAACCATAAATTGGGGGCGCCAACTATTCAATCCCCCCTTCTAGCTGGTCATCAATCCTCAACAATCTTTTCTCAATCCAAATGTTTAACTCGATTAATTAGACGACACTAATTTCACCCGCTGCAAAGAAAAATTATTCTTTATACTTATTGTTCTCAAGGTTGCATAGGTTCTTGAACCAAAGTTGGAGCCATTTCTAGAGCCAAAGGATGATGAATGATTATGATACGGTCAAGGTTACACGGAAGATGCGTGAAAAAACCTTGGTGATATGCCATGGTCATATTCTCAACACTCTCTCCGATAGACTATGATCACTACATCTCAATTGAATATTCAATAGAAATATGGAATACACTTGAATACAAATATAAAGCTGAAAAACGAAGTGACAAATTCTTTACCTTAAAGGCTAGATTGCTAGCGGAAGGTTTTAAATAAATATGCGGTATAGATTATTTCGATACATAGTCTCTGATAGCTAGATTAACATCCATAAAAGTGTTATTTGCTAGTGCTTCAATTTATAAGTTGCATACACATCAAATGGATATAAAGATAATATTTCTAAATGGTGATTTAAATAAAGAAATTTATATGGAACAACATGAAGGATTTGTATTATCTGGAAATGAAAAGAAAGTTCACAAGTTGGTCAAATTGCTATTGGATTAAAATAAGCTCATAAACAATGGCATGAGAAGTTTAATCGTGTTATTTTATCTCATGATTTTAAACATAATAATGTTGATAAATGGATATATTCAAAATTCACAAATGATTTTGGAATTATTTATACGTATATATCGATGAGATACTTATTTTTGGAACAAATATGTAAGGTATAATTTATACTAAAAAGATTAACAAATTCTATTCGGGATCTTGGCAACACTCGTTTTTTTCCTTGGTATGGAGTTTCTTTCACATTTTAAAAGTTGTCTTCTCTCTTAGAGCAAATATATTACTGAACTTCTATAACGAGCTAAAATGGATGGTACACGTCCTATATCCACACCAATCATTGAAGGTGGTTCACTGCACCTTCATCCTCCTTTTCAATGGTTGACCCCCAAATCTACTGAATCATTGTTGGTGTCCTATAATATGTCACCATTACACGACCTAATATTGCTTTCGCTGTCAATCGTGCTTGTCAATTTATGCATGCTCCTACTAAACACCATTGGAAAAGTGTTAAGAGAATTCCTCGATATCTCAAAGACACTATTCTACATGCTCTTCTTTTATATCGTCAGTCCTCACAAGAGTTGCTTGCTTACAGTGACGTAGATTGAGTTGAATCTCTTGAAGATAGACGTTCTACTAGTGGATATGTCATATTTCTTTGACAAAATCTTATTTCCTAGCTTTCAAAGAAGTAATATACAGTCTCTCGCTCAAGCACTGAAGCTAAATATAAAGATATAGCTAGAGCGACATCAGAAACTATTTGGCTATAATCTCTTTTTTCAAAATTACACTTTTCCCCGATTACTACGCCTAAAATCTGGTGTGATAATATTGGTACAACTTATCTTAAGATTTATTATATTTGACATCATAATCAAGATCAACATGAAACAAATAGTAAAAATAATATTTCTAAATATATTATATTACTGTGTTTATAATTATTATAATTATATGTTATATTTAATTTTCCAATATTTTTTAGAAATTTGTATAAATAAGCATATTGACTTTACTAATATAATGATCAAAAGATTAATTCTCTATTATATTTCTTTTCTCTATCAATTAGTTTATACAAGTAGGAGGACACAACCTTACAACAGACTTAGCAATTTTGTCTCGACTCTTCAATCAAGAGGCTTGGTGATCTTTCCCTAACTCAGTCGGAAGCAAGTGAGCCTTACGATAGTCTTGGAAATTCTTTCACTTATACTGTCACAACACAACAGTCAACAGTCCAATTAGTCGAACTTGCATCTCCTTTCATAAGACTTGAAGGGGAAACTTACGATGCAAAGAGATAAACAAATCATATGAAGAGGAGGGTTTTTGGGTCTTTTCCCCGTTTTTTAGGGTTAGGATTGACCAAAGGAAAGGGGATCCTTTTCTTTTTCTCACGCTCTCCCTCTCTCCTCTTCTCACGCGTGTGCCACCCTCTTCCCCTTCACATGCATCTCCCTCCTCACCGAATGCTATCGGATCTCCTCCAACCACCGAGTCATCTCCCTCGTTGTTGTTGGTCGCACGTCACCATCGCCTCCAACCTCATCTCCTCCTGTCCGCCCTCATCGTCGTCGGCCTCTCCTCACACAGTTTCGCCAGCCTTCTCGCACGTGATTTCCCTCACGCGAGGACGACACTGCCATGCCACCCTTGCTGTCGAGTCGCTAATTCGACTTTCGAGCCTCTATCGCTGCCGACCTTTTAGCCTTTGCCACTGATCCAACTTCTGAGCCTCTGCAACCACCTCTGTGTCTTGTCGGGTTCCTCCTCGATCGTTGATTTGGCTACCGATCTCCTCCGTTGTTGGGCTCCACTGTCAATCCGACCCTCTCCCCTACTAATCTCAACCAAGTTCATCTCCGAACAGTCCCACTGTTATGGTACACTGACTCACATCCCACTCCTTTATATTATAAAAAGTCTCACCCCTACAGGCTAAGGACAGACATACGTGTACACATTCTCATATATAAGTGCATACACCTCTTCTTGCATTTTAGTATTTTTACAGTTCTTCTCCATTTATCCTCCATTGGCGGCTAACTTGAACGTCAGAGTGGAGGAACCGGGGCACCCCCCGACCTCCATTCTAACCTTCTCATACGCTCCTCTACTCTCCACAGAATCTCCAGACAATTCGGTTCTCCTTGCAGTGCAGATTACTCCCTTCTACAGTTTTGCAGGCATCTCTGATGGTTCCACCTCCCTCCAGCTCCCAGCGACTCTGTCAACACAGAGCATAATTCAACGTAACCCTATCTTCCTCGGGATCATGGCGACTTTGTCAACATCGTCAACAACTCACTAGTGGCCCCACGGATAGAGGTAATTTATTTATCTTCTCGAATGATCTTCAAGGAATAACACACATCAGTAGATTTATTGAGGGATGATTGTTCCCTCGGGACGGTCTAGTGGCTAACGCATGAAGTGTTGCCATAATTGAAGGATAGCTTGACCATCCATAGTATTTTGCCATGAACACCCATCTTGTGGACCGTTTGTTTTGGAGTAGTTAGACTGAGTTTATTTAATTAATAATATATTCTACTCCTATTTTGTAAATTAAAATTAGTACATTTTAGTTTTATAATTTTTTATTGTATTATATAAATATATATTTATATTTAATGATTTATCATCCTAAATAATCGGGTCGATGTAAATAAGTCTTTAACAAATTTTTCTATTCATATGATAAAATATAAAGATAAATAAATTTGATCCTTAACTTTATTTTTATCCCGGATTCACAAAAAAATATATATATAATATTTTTCTATCCATAATCAAGCAGAAATTTTCATAAATAGAAAAGTATGAACTATTATACGCCTGTTCCTGAAAAAGATCATGCCGATTGGCAGTATCCTCAAATGTCTTCTTCTCCGCATTTATCCAAATACCACCGTTGGATTTGATCGAACTGTGGGACTCTTTAAAAAAAACAATTAATCAAGAATAAATTTAACATTCGGCTTATTAAAATCTTATTTATGTTTGCCCAATACTCATCGGAATAATTAAATAAACAAGTTTAAATAATTCATTAAATTAAATAAATAAATTTAAATAGATACATGGTCGGCTAATTAATATTCATGATAATATTCATAAATAATATTCATAAAATATATTTATTAATAAAACTTTTATCAGTATAAAAAGAAAAATAAAAAAACTATTAAAATAGACATTCAATTAATTATCAAACTTAATAATCAATCAAATATTTAAAAATTTTAAATACATAACCAAACTAAACTTAAACTCATCAAAACTAAATCAAATTTAAATAATTATTTTAATAACTTCAACTCAGTTATTTTATAAGATTTAACACTCAGATAGATATTTACCATCCTTAATTATATATTATATAAATACGTATGTTGGATTTGATGTTGTCAACAATTTGTTAAATATGTAGACATGTCTTTATCAAACTCTTTTTTTATAAATATATTTATAAATAAATTTATCCTTATTTAACTTTATTCCTATCCCAGATTTACACAATTTTACATGTTGATATATAAGGTATAGGATTTAGCCATTTAGGGTTTATATATATGAATTATAAAATTAATTAAATTCGACTCGGTGCTCACTACCCTCGCGCACTTGGTCTTGGCGCAAAGCACTCCCGTGACCGGGTCCCTGTCCCGTGACCACCGTTGGTTTCGTCAAACCATGGGATCCTTAAATAGTAGGAATTTCCATTATAAATATAGCAGATACGCGACAAAAGCCGATCGCACTTCTTTTTTTTCTTCTTCTTCTACTTCTTCTTCTTCTCGATTTAGAACTATGGATACTAAGATCGGATCGGTGGACGCGGCGGCGGAGGCGAAGGCGAACGGCGTCCTGGGCTGCCCGCCGGGGACGGCGTGCAGCGCCGTCGCCCCATCCGCGGTGGTCCCGGCCGCCGGAACCTGCGAGGCCACCCTCGGGCGCCACCTCGCCCTCCGCCTCGTCCAGATCGGCGTCAGCGACGTCTTCTCCGTTCCCGGAGACTTCAACCTCACCCTGCTCGACCACCTCATCGCCGAGCCGGGCCTCCGCGTCATCGGGTGCTGCAATGAGCTCAACGCCGGGTACGCCGCCGATGGCTACGCCCGCGCCCGCGGCGTCGGCGCTTGCGTCGTCACCTTCACCGTCGGCGGATTGAGCGTGCTCAATGCCATAGCCGGCGCCTATAGCGAGAATCTCCCCGTCGTCTGCATCGTCGGCGGACCCAATTCCAACGATTACGGTACGAACCGGATCCTCCACCACACCATCGGCCTCCCCGATTTCTCCCAGGAGCTCCGATGCTTCCAGACCGTCACCTGTTTCCAGGTACTGACATCGATCCCCATTCTCCTTTGCTTAGGGTTTAATGGGAATCGCTAGTTTAGGTCTTCAATGTTCGAATCTTGCGGCCTGTTCTCATGTAGGCGGTGGTGAACAACCTTGAGGATGCTCACGAGCAGATCGACACGGCGATCTCCACTGCCATCAAGGAGAGCAAGCCCGTCTACATCAGCATCGGCTGTAATCTCTCGGGGATCCCGCATCCTACCTTTAGCCGTGAGCCTGTCCCCTTCAATCTCTCCCCGAGGTGAGCTTCGAGTTCACGAGTCGATGATTTGGGTTTTTTTGGACGAATTGATTGCCTTTTTTTCATTATTTTTTCTTTTTTGATCATGAAACTGTTAGATTGAGTAACCAGATGGGGTTGGAGGCGGCTGTGGAGGCCACGGCGGCGTTCTTGAACAAAGCCGTGAAGCCGGTGCTGGTCGGCGGTCCCAAGATCCGCGTCGCCAAGGCCGGGAAGGCCTTCGTGGAGCTGGCCGATGCCTGTGGCTACCCCATCGCGGCCATGCCTTCCGCCAAGGGCCTCGTGCCGGAGCACCACCCTAGGTTCATCGGCACCTACTGGGGCGCCGTCAGCACGGCCTTCTGCGCCGAGATCGTGGAGTCCGCCGACGCGTACCTCTTCGCTGGCCCCATCTTCAACGACTACAGCTCCGTGGGCTACTCCCTCCTCCTCAAGAAGGAGAAAGCCATCGTCGTCCAGCCCGACCGCGTGGTGGTCGGCAACGGCCCGGCCTTCGGCTGCATCCTCATGAAGGATTTCTTCCAGGCGCTCGCCAAAAGACTCACCCTGAACACCACCGCGCACGAGAACTACCGCAGGATCCACGTCCCCGACGGCCAGCCATTGGAGTGCCAACCCAAGGAGCCATTGAGGGTCAACGTGCTCTTCAAGCACATCCAAAAAATGCTCTCCGCCGACACCGCCGTCATCGCCGAGACCGGAGACTCATGGTTCAATTGCCAAAAGCTGAAATTGCCGGAGGGATGCGGGTGAGTCAAGCGCGCACTACTGTTCCGCCTCTTCCGATGAATCACAACTCTGTCTTTGTACTGCAGATACGAGTTCCAAATGCAGTATGGATCGATCGGCTGGTCCGTCGGAGCCACCCTCGGCTACGCTCAAGCTGCAACCGACAAGCGCGTGATCGCTTGCATCGGAGATGGAAGCTTTCAGGTATCGTTTTCACCCTCCCCTTCACAGATTACGATCGAAATAAACTCTTTCGAATCTAATTGCCGCGTCGCCTTTCGGAATCAAAGGTGACGGCCCAGGATGTGTCGACGATGCTGAGATGCGAACAGAACTGCATCATCTTTCTGATAAACAATGGCGGATACACGATCGAGGTCGAGATCCACGACGGGCCTTACAATGTCATCAAGAACTGGAACTACACTGCTCTGATTGAAGCGATTCACAACGGCGAGGGCAAGTGCTGGACCGCAAAGGTGAGCCTCTTTTGCTATTTTTGGCTATGAGAGTTGTTGTTGCATGTTTGAGGTGTCTGATTGTGCGTGTGCGTTCAGGTGACCTGTGAGGAGGAGCTCAAGAAGGCAATTGAGACATCGTTGGGGCCCAAGAAGGATTGTCTCTGTTTCATCGAGATCGTCGTGCACAAGGACGATACCAGCAAAGAGCTGCTTGAGTGGGGATCTAGGGTTTGTGCAGCGAACAGCAGGTCGCCGAACCCTCAGTGATCTGATCGCGGCTCGAATCTGCAGGAAGATCGACGATGTAGGGGTTCTTGTCTTCTGATAATAAAGAAACAAGTAGTGACTCTCGACTCAGCATCGCGCGGCAATTACTTTCACCTGCTGGTGGCATTCCTTTTTTAATGTAGGGTTTCTTTGCTCCTTGCTGATAATAAAGACGCTGCAGTAGTTTCTGTTTTTTTTTTTTTTTATATTATGCTGTCCAAAATGAACTTTGGCAAAATAAAGTTTGGTGGACAAAAAAATACCCTAATTATTAAAATCATTAAAATTTCCTCTCTTTTTTTTAAAAAAATATTAAAACAGCGCTGTTTATTTTAAAATTTCTTTATTATAGTCATTAAGAAATAATTACTAGAAAATATAAAATTAAATTATTTATTATTTATTATTTTAAAATTTAATATAGTCAATGATCATGTCCGAAATCTGAATCAGACAAAGATCGACAAAAATGACGTTGATGTTAACGGAGAGACGACTCAGATGCACCCTATGTATACATGTCGGAAAGTCAAACCCTCCACGTGGAACCTCCAAAGGCTGTGGTAGAAAAACTGGTGGTACTCAGATTCTGCATACACTCAGACAGACACAGAGCGTTAGAAACTAAAAACCAAGGAAAAAGTCTCTGGCACAAGTCCTCCTACGTTCAAGTCAGGTTCTTTTTCCCAGAAAAAATAGCGTACGATGGAAAACAGAACTATTGAAGACGAATGTGTACGTGTGCATACCTGACCAAGGAATAGAACCTCTTTTTTTATATAACGCTACACACCTTTAGAGCCTGACCGTTGTCAAAGAATGTCAGGTGTCAGAACTTGTCGAGTGAGAGATGTACGACTGCATCCTATTGGTGGAAAGAAGTTTCCACTCTCAGGGAGTGTCAGACCACTAGAATATTTTCTAGCGTATGGCAATTAGTCTCTGACAGGATATTACGATTCCCTGACATTGTTGTCGCTTAGTGTTTTCTGTCCCGCCCGGGTTCAGCTACAAACAGCTCGAGATAACCAGTCAGATGTGCTATCAAGATTGAGCCTTGATAAACAGGATGAGCTGTAGCGAACCAACCGAATTTTATATGAGATTGCGGCGAGAGACCCATCTTTCATAATTTGATCGTTGAAAAGCTAGTCAAAAGTTGTCTTTGTAAAAATACCAGGACCATCTATAAAGCCCAAGTCGGGGAGATCCAATTAGCTGAGGGCAGGTCAAGAACTAATCCAAGCTTCATCTTACGTCTTAGATATGGAGACCTGCCCTGCCTATGACCGACCAGGAATTATACGGATCTAGGAACCTGCCTTGCCTGTGACTGACTAGGAATTATACGAATCTAGAGACCTACCCTGCTTGTGACTGACAAAAAATTATGCGACTGATGACGTAAAACGGTCTAACTCTCATCTCTTTTGACTGTTACATCTCCTTAACTTTTCACTGTCATATCCCCTCAACTTTATCGAGCTCTCCATTACACGCCATATCAGTTAACAATATTATAACATAACATACTTTATATACTTTTTTTATCAACTTAATTAGTGTTAATTTATTTAAAGCAAAATCAAACAGCTGTTCAATTGCTACTTGCCGCACTTAGCTACTATGATTTTATCAAAAGTTATTAAAAAAATTAATATAAAAATATTTTGCATATTAATTTTTTAACCAAATTAAATTAATTAATTTTTAAATTTTATAATAAATATTCCATAGCTATTGTAAGATTATTAAAATTATAAAAAAAAAACCTTTTGACCACAGCACCTTTATAATTTTTATCCAAAATTAGTGAAAAATATATTTATTTTGTTCCTAGAGTTTGATTGGACAGATCAACTATCTACTGTGAGCGATACCATGGCCAAGATGGCTCCACACCTCGATCTTTTACAGATCTGGTGCAGATCTTACCGTATCGTTTTCAGTTGAACTGGTGTCCTATTAACATGTTTGATAACTGCACAATGCAGATCAGTTTCGAAAGCACGCACTTACTCTTATGCTTTTGCTGAACGATCTGGACAAGCAAACGGAAGGGTATCATCAGGCATTGCAAGAGGAGAAATTTGTCAGGCTACGACAGCCCCTCATTTTATTACACGACAGACAAGAAACATTAGTGGCGCAACTCTTCCAAGGTCAAGAAGACAGACATCAAGCAGTCGCCGTTTCGTACACTTGGCTGGCATATTTCCAGTCAATAACCTTCCATATGTTCTTCAGATAGTCAGGTCTCACATTTTGGTACTGCAACACAATCAAACAAAAGGTTAAAACGATCGAAAATTTACACAATACAAAACATAGTGCATTCTTTTTTTTTTTTTTTTGGTAATTCAGATGTTCAAACTTCATCCGATCAATTCTGAAGATAGACGATCTTCTCTCCTACTTACACCTACCGAATAAATCCGAAGCCCAACTTATGCAGACTTAAAAACTAATGCATGAACAAAATAAATTAAATATGTAATTTATCTTTCCAGCATTATAACTATACGTTTAAGCTGTCTTAAATTAGTTATTATTATTAGAACATTAGCCATGGCATTAAACTAATATTTAGAAGAATTTTCTGTAGCAATTATATAGACAAAAAAATGAGTTGAAATATTTACGACAGGTGACCCATCAAGTATCTTAAATTGCATTTTAATCAATAACATTTGACTGACTGTTTAACGAGTTGAAATAACACTCTTTGATATCATAGCACACTAAATAATATTACAGCCATTAGTGAAAGACTAATTATTATAGAATTTTGAAATAATGTATTAAAGATATTAATACTGATTTATAACTATGTTTAGGTATGAATGAACATATGATGCTACATCATTTCCAAGCGTAATGGTGAGTATGACAAAATTCTTTGTTTCGTGTGGTATAGCATTCGAAAGAGAAGCTTAAGTGTATAGTACCTGTAGATAGTATGCATGCTCCCACACATCGATACCTAGCAATGGAATAAGTGTCGCGCCTTTGGTCACCAGTGGATCCTATAACAAATTTTTCTAGTAGGTAAGAGCTAAAGGAATGGTCAAACGATTGAACTATTAACCAAAAGAAGGGAATTGCAGAGTATTTTTTGACTTAAAAAGAAGTAATATGAATATTGCGATACAATTACATGTTTCTCATTGATGGTGTTACATGGATAATGTGGATGAACATTATTTTCAGGCCAAGGAACAAAAACATGAATTGTCAAACAACAATGAGATACACACAAGAAAGCAACATGATGGCACAGTATTAGTTGACCTACTGGCCTACTATTCTTATTATCAGATATATAGTTATAGAGATTGTTCAACTTGTAGAAATGAGAAATTTTCAAATAGATATACAATAGCTAAATTTGAGACAAAAATTATAAGAAAAATAAGTTTAAAACTATATCCAACATTCACTGACAAAGTAAGAGTTAAGAATAAGACATATTGATTGAATTACTAAATCTAGAGGGAAAATATCGAGAATTATTCAATGAAGTTTGTTATGGGGATTACCATGTTGAGGACAGAGAAAAATCAACTAATAATTTATAGGAATAATGATTCAGTTGATGAAACATATAGTAAAACTACCAAAAGAATTATTCATGGAAGAATTAAAGATGAAAGAAGTATTTTTAAATCAATATGGTTTAGATTCTGAAAGATCAACTATGAAGCTATTCATTTAATAAGACAACTAAATCCTTTGCAAATGTTTTCTATTAAATTTAGAAAAACCTTTTGATGCAATACGTAAATTCTTATTGTGATCGGTAGAGAAGAAAGGAATATCTAGTTGTTACATCGATGTGGTAAATGACATATATGATAATGTTAGTGTAACTATGAAGAGAGAATACCAAATGATTTTTTTATGATTGTAAGCTTACATTATGGATCAGCTCTAAATCCCTTATTTAAAAATAAACTCCCTTCTTATTTATAACTAAACATTCTAATCATAATCAACTCTGCATTGTCTTGATGTATGTTATTTGCATACAACACTTGGCTCACTATAGTTATCAGATCAGAGTGCTATAATATATATATATATATATATATATATAAGAGAGAGAGAGAGAGAGTTGAGATCATATAGACGTTCAAAGAAGATCAATAAAGTCAAATAAATTAGGATTGAAGGAATCATGGCTTGGAGACCAAAGAAATTTCTAGCTAATGTGAGTGAATTAATTCAAGATATTTGAATATTACTAATAAAGTAACCTTGCATAGGCTTATTAAATAGACAAATAAGATTCATATAGCTGACTTTAGATAGTTGATATTAACACAATTAGATGGCGATGACGACAACTATAATATACTAAAATATCTCTAACTATTCTTACAGCAAACCATATTCAACTTATATTGCCATTACATTGATGCTTTAGTGAAATCAAAGACATGGTTAGATACAGTCTGCCATTCCAAGTATGAAAAAAAAACAGAAAAATTAAATTAAAATATCATAAACATTCCTAGAGTTTGCATTAAAAGTTGATGGAGAGATTTTTTCATTACCATTTAAGTAAGAAAATAGCTTTGCGTTGCAATTGTCAGTTATCTTACAAGATTTGATCATTTAGGTTTAAGAAAAGACTACTACATTTTCATGAACATATCAACTAAACTGGACACCCGAAGCTGCAGGTAAAGAATATCCATATCTTTGAAACAAATGATGCTACCTGATTTGCAGTGGTTTCAACAGTGAGTTTCTTGCTGGTCTTATCCAGAGCTAGCCACTGTCATAAAGATGATCAAAGGAAATGAGCAGAAGAGAAACTAATAATCATGGCACAAGGAACAAACTTAGTAAATGTTTAGAGGAAGTAAGCAATGAGGTTCTATGAGGTTAAACATACCACCCATCCAGAACCTTGTAAAGCAGCACCTTCTGCATTTATCTTCTGCACCAAAGCCTCATAAGAGCCAAAGTCTTCGTCAATTGCCCAGCCTAGTGAACTATGGGGAGACTCACCTCCACCTTCCTGCATACTCATTCCATTATCATATTTATGGACACAAAAAACAAGGATATTCCATAGTGTATTGGGCAGTTTGCACTTACATTTACAGGCTTCAGGTTTTGCCAGAAGATTGTGTGGTTGATATGACCTGCACACAACATTAAACCCTCCTATTAATCCAATCTCCTACTATTTGTCAGCTCTCGGATGTCTAAATGCCCTATGCAATAGATTATGGTTTGGTAAGCGTTTTTTTTTTCTTTTTATGATTTAAGAAAAAGAACCGACTGCGAAAACCCTGACGGATCTCGAAATCATCAAAACCACAGAGTCAAGGGAAGAAAGAGATGGAAAGCAGAACAAACCTCCGCCATTGAACTTGATGGCGCTCTGCAACCGGACGACCGCCGGCGCGTCACCCTTCGCGATTGCCGCGTCGAGCTGCTCGAGGGCGTTATTGTAGTTGGTGACGTACGACTGGTGGTGCTTCTGGTGGTGCAGCCTCATGATCTCGCCGCTGATGACGGGCTCGAGTGCGCCGTAGTCATAGGCGAGATCCGGAAGGGCAGCCAAGGTGAGGGCCCGGTCCTGGCGAACGCTCGATCCAAGACAACGATCCAGGCAGGCAGAGACGGGGGCAAAGCTGGAGGCGCACGTTAGGGTTTTCTTGGCGAAGAGGGCTCGGAGAGCCATGGCTGATTGCTCCAAAGCAAGAGAGAGAGAGAGAGAGATGGGAATGGGGAGGGTTTGGTGACGCAGGCGGCATTTTATAGATTAAGCGGAGAACACTAGTATCATTCACGCCCATGGTTTGCCATGGTTGGAAAGGAAATTGCGGCATCCACAGCTTCCTTTTTTATTAAAATTATTTTAAATTTTACAAAAAACCAATTTCCATGTATTATCACATTCATTCCTTAAATTCTAAATTCATTAATATTAAATATTGCGTAGAAATAGGGACTAGGGAGAAAAAAATAATAAAAAATAAAAAATAAAAGAGAAGAAAATAATTTTTAAAAATAAAAATAATAAAAACTTTAAGATAATTAATATAGTATGCAGTAAAAATAATTGTCTAAATTAAAAAAAATTGACGATGTATTTTAAATTTTAGAGATATTACAGAGAAACTAATCTGGATTTTCTAAGGATGTTAATGGATTGACTATGTGTGCAAATAGAAAAAAAAATAAAAGTTTAAGCTTGCACGGTTCAACCCCCACTCCCAGTTTACACAGGCTGACGCATATGTGCAGAGGTATTGTCATAGGAATCAATTCCTAGTAGATATGTAATGCTTCGTTAGTTGTCTCACCCTCTGTATCCAGGATCAATTCCTAGTATGTATGGAATGTGATACGATGAATAGGATAGGGCCCCCAAAGTTGAAGCCAGAGTCAAGAAAGTTAGCTGAAGTGGCGATCAAAGTCAAGGAGAGATTAATACTCTTGACTAGCATGGCCGATTGAACACTCCAATCGATCGGATCTTTTGTCCAAACAATTCCGAGTCTTTTTGGCTAGATTGAAGTTCGAGTCCTCCCAGCCGATTGAAACCCAAGTCCTCCTGATTCGATGAAGAACTAAGTCCTCCTAGCTCGATGAGAATCAAATCCTCTTGACCTGATCCGAGGTTCTAGACATATGGCCCGACCAGACACTTGCCCGATCGGATGCCAAGTCCCCGAGATGTTCAGTCTTTCACAACCAACTCAATCAGTCCAAGAGCAATGTCTGACCGAACGGCAGAGGGCACTCGATCAATTCACTGTTAAAGTAGGGTTTGTCAGCCCAAAAGTCCAATATCTCTCTTTTGTGTCTTGTGTAATAGTTATTAAAGGATTAAATGAATATTCTCCGTGTAGCCCATACGATGGAAGCTTCCACCTTACAAGCGCAGAGGTGATGGGCCCAATTTAGGAAAGACTATAAAGTGTCAGAATAGTTGGTCTTATTTTAGCAATGCATCGATATTTGTAAAAAGAGGAAGAATAGCACTATATAATGGGTCTCCTTCTGAAGGTGCAGATACGCTAAGCGTTGCTATCATAACTCACTGTTCATCACCACTATTCTTCATCCTTTTCTCCGGCTCCTTTTCTGACTTATGCATCAAAATGCCTGCGACAAGGAGCCCTCCCTGGCTTGATCAGTGATATGCTCTTCCTCCCTTAATCTTCTTAGACACGCATGCTCACTCGCGACGTTAAATCACTCCTGCTCGAAGTCTTCTCGCGGACAACCTCGAGGTCACCCATCTAGCATGTCACCTTCTCCGATTTAAGGTATCATCAAATTTGGCGTCGTTTGTGGAAACTTCACATGTTTCTGATCGAAGAAGCTGGATGATTCATAATAGTTACCTTATTGCAAGAGGATCTAG
>JBBMJZ010383964.1:0-15637 GCA_037833815.1 Zingiber zerumbet
TATTAAGCATCTGGGAATAGTGTTGAATATTTGTGAGAAGCATGGATTAATTCTATCACCTTCAAAGTACAAAATCGGGGTTTCAAAGATAGAATTTCTAGGAGCTGAAATAGGGGAAGGAAAATTGAAGCTGCAACCTCACATCATAAAGAAGATAACTGAGTTCAAGGATGAGCAACTAAAGGAGAAAAGAGGGATGCGGTCATGGTTAGGTATTCTTAACTATGCCCGAACATACATTCCTAATCTAAGTTCAAAGCTAGGACCCTTATATCAGAAGACATCACCACATGGTGATAAAAGAATGAAGAACTCAGACTAGACCCTAATAAGAGAAATTAAAGCCCAAGTAAGTAGCCTACCGGATCTAGAAATCCCACCTGAAAATGCATATATTGTCTTAGAGACTGATGGGTCAATGATGGGCTGGGGCGGGATCTGCAAGTGGAAACCCACTAAATATGATCCAAGGAATATGGAAAAAATTTGTGCATATGCCCATGGGAAGTTCCCGGTAGTTAAGTCTGTAATTGATGCTGAAATATATGTTGTCATGGAAACTATGACGGCGTTAAAAATCCATTATATGGATAAAAGGGAAATCACCCTGAGGACGGATTGCTAGGCTATTATAAGCTTCCATAATAAGACTTCAAAAAATAAACCTTCTCGAGTCCGATGGCTTGCCTTTACTGATTATATCACTGGCACGGGCGTCAAGGTAAATTTTGAACATATAGATGGAAAACTAAATATTCTTGCAGATACACTTTCAAGATTAATTGGGCCAGAAGAAATGGCCTTCCTAACTGAAGGAGAAGTAAAAATCCAACCATCCCCGGAAGATGATTCAGAAACAGCCCAAGAAGCAGCGGCCTACTCAGCGACCTGCTCAACCCGCTTCCCATTATTAACTGAGTATGAGGACTTAATTCACGATACAATGTTAAAAATTTTCTTAAAGGAGGAACATGAGAAAAGAAAGCGGATGGCGAATATTGAGGATGAGGCCATTAACAACGTGATGGGATGTTTTCGAGAACTGGAGCTTATCCTGCAAATGAAGGAATATGATTTTAGCAGAAGACGACACGCGGAAGGAGGATGGGATAGCTATTATCATAGGAACCTTGAAAAGATAAGGGAACACCGAAAAGACCTATTCGTAGAGATGCAACGTGTACAACAAATTGGGCATAGAGTAAAAGCAACGCCACCATAATTTCGAAAGCAGTGGTGGGCATAACAACATGTGGAAAGTTTGAAAAGATTGAGCCCCGGGGAGCCATCTTTTGAAACTGTCAAGGACAAAGGTGTGCTGTAAAGTATGTAAGGCGTGCTGTAAAGCAAGGTGTGTGCTGGAAGTCTTTAATGGCAGACATAGGGTGAATAATTGAGGGACGATGGGGCTAAATGAAAGGTACCCGCCTCAATTATTTCACAACCTTCTCTTGCCTATTTAAAGACAAGAGTGCAAGAGGTTTGAGCATCCTTGAGTAGAACCAAGAAGCTCATTCCTAGTAAGAGTTTTCTGAGTGCGCTTGTATTCAAAGTGTGTTTCAGTTTGAAATTCGAAGTTCAAGTTTAATCCTTTGAGGAAAATAAATTACCATGCATCAGAATGATGGCAAATCCCGAAGTTTCAATCAAAGATTTTAAATCTTGCTCCTAGATTCTTTAAAGCTTGAAAAATGTTAAATTAACTTGATTGTTAAGCGTAATTGCATGAAAATACAACTAAATCACCCATCTCATAAGCCAAGCTCATGTTCTTGAAATTGTTCTAATTATACAAATGGTCATACACCCATTAGTGTGTAAACCATATGCATGCACTTAGGCATGTCTAGAAACCATAATAGTAATACTATGTGCTTAGGATATGGCATCAATAAAAATTGACATCATGATAGCATTAGGAAGAAAATGTGAATGGGTAGCAATCACATAGTTATGTGGAGCAAATATGAATCTGTGAATTACTTATATGTTCATCCACGTGTGCATATGAAGATCACAGAAACTGTTGCATAGACATTTGCAACATCAAAAACAGGCTCATAGAGCCCTATGGCTTTGTTACTCATCCAAACAAGTCAACATATTCTGCCATACAAAAGCCTGATAGTCAACTTTACATCCAGAAAAGAAGAGGATAAAAAAATGGATTTAGGACTAACCTTGAGAAGTTGTAAATTCCCAGTAGTACTGAGTTGTAGCTCTACTTATCGAATATTGCATTATATAGCTCTACTTATCGAATATTGCATTATATATTATTAACATTAACTAGTAGCTCTACTTGATCTCATACACTGCACTGGATAAATCACATTTAAAAGAATCTACCATGTTTATAAACCATCAGATGGAGCCATCAATTTCTGCAGGAATTGTCTCAGTTCCCATATTCTTTTTGTGCCATTACTATACACTATTATCAGAATGTTGTCTCCAGCTTCACATTTTGATTTATTCAGCAATCTAAGAGAAAGTAAAATACATGAAACAATAAGTTCTTGATAAATCTAAATTCATGGCTAACAGGTACCAACGGATTCATTTAGGATTTCATACACAGGTAAATTGATTGTCATAGGTTACCAAACCGGACCTGATGTAATAGAAATTTGGTGGGACACTCTTTTCTATCGGATGCTAATCAAGCTAAATAACCATCAAAGACAGAATGTTATAAGAACTAATTTCAGACTTTTCCCCCAATGAAATATAGTTCTCAAATCAAGAATTTTCTATTGACAAAATCTACATCCAAGAATTGGACAGAAAAAGAAGAGCAAACTAAATGCACCTAGAGTAGGCTTGTCGTTAAAATGAGCCTCCCTGCTAGGAATCGCCGAGGTCGAGGTGCTATCCAACCTCTTTTTGCTGCCAGAGATTGGCAAAGGAATCTTGGAAGAAGCCTTCGAGTTAGGCTCAAACGCTGCACTCGTTTTAGGGTTAGGGTTAGCGTTCGCTGTCCCACTTCTATCGCGAGCATTAGAACCGGTCTTCAACATCTCTAACCACCGGCGACCCTCCGCCAGTTCTTCACCGCCAATTTATCGACTTTCCCGTGTCTAACACCATCCCCATCACCAAATCTCGCGCCGGCTTAAAGTCGCAAATCCTTCTGGAACTGATCTACGATAGTTGGTTAGAGGAGAGGGAGGGAGGACGGTAGGAGAAGCGACCTCGCCGCCGGGATCAGCTTCTTCCGCCCGAAACCTAGGCGCGACAGTAAGGCAAAGCGGGGACGCCGCATGGGTTCGGGGGGGATTATGAATACAAAGGGAAAGGAGATGATCTAAAAATGAACGGCGGCGGATTTCACGAGGTCGAGGGGATGACCTGCAATCGAGCGCGATCAGAGAGAGTTCGGTATGCGACCGATATAAATCCAAGAGCGTGTTCGATGAGACGGTGGTGCGCAACAAAACACGGTTCTCACACTGTCGCAGTGGGTGCGGACTATGAAAAGCTCCATAACGAATAATATCCTTCCGGTAATTATAGTTCCAAATTAAAATCTTAAATTGATTTTTTTTTCTTATCTATATGGAATTGACCTGAGAAAAATAAATAAATTCTTTTAATCATTTCGTTAGTGGCCTCTTGATTCAACAATGGCACAAACACTTCCTCCAGCTCCAGCTATAAGTAACATGAGAGAAGTCTGTTTAGTTTTCTATCACACGAACGTGTGAAGTGTCCAGACTAGCATATGACCTTTCGCAAAACATTGTATAAGATTTCATAATCTGAGGGATGCAAAGACAATATGAATGTTAGGCAAACAATAGGAGAAATAGAATATGCTTCATCTATTTGGTCATTTGACAGATTAACTAAACTGAGTCAGTTCCAGTTTGCATAGAGAAATAAAGCTTTCTACAAAGAGTTTAACTGTTTGCCTCATCTTGCATCACTATAAATAAAATGTCCTTATAATGTCAAAAACTATTACTGAAAAAAAAAAAATGGAATGGTAAAAACAACATAAAAGGCTGTAAAATGTTTTAAAGAATCCCCATCACTTGGGTCCCAAGAGCCATGTACAAAAAGAGGTCCATGCGCCATTATGTTTTTGTTTTGGGATGCATTCGTTGAGTTGTGTCGATATGAAAATGGATGGAGTGGATCAGGAGATCAAAGAAACTAGAGAAATGAACTCTGATGCAGATCTTCCCTTGGACTTGTTGATAACAAAGTGCTGTGGATATTTTCGCAGAAGCAACAGAAGGCCATGCCAGGGTTTTCCATTGGTTTCAGTGGTTGGCCATTCCTCGGATGTGAGATATCTTCTTACCCTGCTATGATGCCACAAATTGCCAAACTCTTCCAGCAGCTGCGATCATGTCATAAAACGACATCAAAAAGATGTGACAGGTTACGATATCTGGCAAGAAGAGATGAGTGTTCAGATGGTATACAAACATATTTTCATCAAAACAGTTAGAAGAAGGCAGGTGATTTCTATATCAAAGAAAAGAAATAGGATATCTTTAAGAATCCTTTTCTTTTTATAGCAAACAATTTTTCCTATTTAGCACTTTCTGACATGGGTCACAACATGTATACTATGTATAGATTTGATGACAGTGCTCCAACTATCTCATCCAACATGCAGACATAATGATGCAACAACTTCATGTTCTGTGAAGTATTGTTAACGCATTATATACTTTCATCTAGCGCTGCAAATAATGAACCAAAACAAAGAATCACTGTGATCAAGTTAGTGTATAAAATAGTAGAATTGTAGGGTGCTTGATTGCAACTTCCAAGTGGCAGACTTCTTTAAATTTGCTTCATTGGTAACCCAAGAAAAAACAAAGCATGCCTTATATATAGCTTGATTATATTCAAGAATTAATGAGGACGGCAACAATGATAAAATTCACATTTTCTCTGCTATTCAGTGGAGCAGCAATTAGATACCAGTAACTTGTGCATGCTAGAGTCTCTTCACACAGAAGAAGAATACTTTAATAATTCAGATTAAAACTTCAGAAACCAATGAATTTGATGGAAGATTCAAATATCAAACCTCCGCGTGAAGTTTCTCCACGGACACCCATTCACCAGACCCACAAAGATCAGAGAGCACTGTCGTTACAGAAGTTATGACTTCTTTTTCTTCCAACACAAGGAGTCGCTGATTATCTGCTTCCCTATCAGCTCTCGACCTTCTCTCAGCTTTTGTATCTGATTATAATATAAGGTGATGAGATCACTGTAATACCAATAAATAAAAAGGAACAAACGAATTATATAATATGTCTGATGCTTTATTGATAATCACCCTTTTCAAGAAAAAACTTATCTCATAAATTAATACTATTTAACTTTAGTAAGAATTCATTTATTTTATTAAAATGCTACATGTTTAGCAATTCAAAATCATTCAAAAATTTTGTGCTTTCAATGCCATCCTTAAGCTGTGTTTTAGGCA
Source organism: Zingiber zerumbet (assembly GCA_037833815.1). Classification (NCBI taxonomy): domain Eukaryota; kingdom Viridiplantae; phylum Streptophyta; class Magnoliopsida; order Zingiberales; family Zingiberaceae; genus Zingiber; species Zingiber zerumbet. Next base: position 5,456 of record JBBMJZ010383964.1, read on the forward strand.
ACAACCATTTAAAATTACCAATTGACTAGTCATCCGATGTTAAATTCTAATGTCCTCCTCTATAAATTAAATCAGAGTATTATGAGAACAAATTCATACTATATTTAAAACATTGCTCTCTTCTACAGAAGTTTTTCACAACCTTGTTCGTTATGTTGGGCAAAAAGTAAAGAGTTGATCTAAGATTTCTTAGCAGCATACTAGCTTGTCAAACATTTTTGCCGGTTGCACCTCTAAGTACAAGGCAGCAAACTCAAAAATTGGAGCGCCTCTTCCTCTAATGGTTTTTCCAGTAACTTTTACAGAATATTAGTTGTTTCATCATTTGATTACATAGTAGAATATTGCCATCATTAATATTAAAGCCAACATTATAAAAGCAAGGAATATTAGTATTATATAAGATTTTTTGCCATAGTTGTTTGTAAAAAAAAAAATTGTTAGATATTGTCATTGTTTTAAAATACAGCATAACTTTTAACATTTTTATTAAATCTAGCACACCCTTCATATTTCTCTAATTGAGCACAACATCTTAGGTTTTACGTTACAATCTAGCATCCAACATCATTCCTTTCAGTTTCAATTAAAATGTTGCTCTAGCATCGATGTAGCACATTGTCAACCCAAAAGTTGCAAACTAGGCTGCTTATATAACATTGATCGGTTTAAGCAAGATCTGTCTGTATGTAAATGTTATTACATCTAGCACAACCAATATAAGTTCTATTAAATCTAGCACAATTGATATAAGGTCCTAAAAATTTAATACATAGTACATGGTTGAGGTTATATAAGGTGGGAGAGCTAAAAAAGAAGAGAAGCTAGTTGTTTTAGTGTTTTTCACTTTGTGTGAAATTTTGTCATTCCTACATTGCTTGATTTGATATGTTTTTATTATAATCTTAAACAACTGAAACTCCATAGCTATCTTATTGTCACTTACCTCTAGCCATCAAAGCTTTGGAGATGGTTTCTAGCCCCAGCACGAGTGCAGACGATGGGCGCATGACATCTCTGGCGTAATGGTCAGGGGTCGATTCTCAGGAACTGACGAACTGGGGTTTACCCCACCATGCGCCTATGGCCTGTACCTGCATGTACCTCCCTCCATATCCGTGGGACCGGCACTAGGGGGGCCGCTAAGGTAGCGGATCTACTTTTTTTTTTGGGAGATGGTTTCTATGGTGTCCATAAGATATGATCGTGCTACTTCAACTAGAATGATGAGATGCCATGTGTGAATGGACGCTAGAGGTGATATGCAGTATGCATTAAAACTTGAGACTAAAATCTGACTGATAAAAATTAAAAGACTAAAGTGGTGAAAAGGTAGAAATTAAAAGACTAAGTGTCCATTCACATAGTGTCAATCTGGCTAAAGAGATGATCTTAACAATTAGTCTCATTTGTTCATCATTGATCATGAAACTTATTGTGCACATGATTGACTGTGGAAGAAATAAAATGTATTTGTAGTGTTTTGTTTCTTTTTTTGTCTAATGTGTTTTGATCATGCCATCTTAAATCACATTAGCTACAGTGTAATAGAGTTCTATGTCGCTCTTAAATATATGAGTTTGTATTTTAAATATTGTGCTACATTTTTTTAGAAACTTAAACTAATTGTGTTAATTTTAAAAGCAAAGTGTCAATCTGGATCAAACTAGACCGATGCATATAGGAAGTCTAATGTGCAACTTAGTGGTTAGGAAAGTGCTATGTGGATGTCAAATATGCATTTTCACAAAATCTAGATCGATAGATGTTAGATGTTAACATAAACCCTAAATATTATGCAAAGGAAAAAAATGAAAAGTTGTGGTATATTTTTTAAAAGAAATAAAGGTTGTGCTAAATTTATGTATTAAATTTTTTTTAATTATTTAAATATAATTTGAATTTTATAACATTATGGTTTATGATATAATTGTTAAATATCTTAGGATATGTGGTCTATGTTACCCTAAAGTTGATAATCAAAAAAGTATGCAATTGTTAGATAATGATGAATTGTACATTGATATTATTTGATAAGTTATGTCAAAAAAATTCATCCTTCATTTGAAAAAAGATATTAACCTTAAAATATTATCATCATCAATAACAAGACATATTTATACCAAGGGATTAGCTACATGAATCTTATTTCACTATTAACTTTATGCGTTGTCAAATCACTAAATATATTCAATTAAAATATTTTTATATTGACCAATGTAACTTTGGTCGACCCCATTCGGTGGGATAAAAGTTTGTTGTATTGACTAATGTACTTTAATCTCGTTGTACCCCTACAATTTTCACTCTAATAGATTTTAACTCTTTGGACTATCAAATAAACTAGTCATCTTTAAATATGTTCATACCATCTCATACTACCTCTTGCTTTATCTTCTAAAAGAGCTACACACCTAAATACACTTACAAATTAGTATTTTGTTTATCATTTGTATTAACTCCACACAAACATTTTATCATTCTCATTTTTGTTACATTAACTTTTTATAAGTCCTAGCATCCCATCCATAAAGCATGGGTTCTTGTTAACTTTTGATTAAATTTATATTCTTGAATTTGCTTCAAACTTATGCAGAAAAATAACTCTTTTTTCTTCTTATGTTCATGGGAGCCTTTAAACACCACAGAGATGAACCTCTCTTATGTCTAAACATAAAGCTGTTGTCAGCTTCATTTATTGGTAAATTCCAAATAAAATTTCCACTTGCCACCCTAGATCACAAGCTACTTTCAAATCATTTGTTCCTGGTGAGAATCCTATTGAAATGTTCAATGAAAACTCTACAAGAAAAGTATTCAGAAACTAGCCATCCTATTTATAAAACTTCCAAAGGATTGACTTTCAATGCAAGTATCACATTTGTATCAATGATATTTTCTTTAATACAATGGCATTGAAAAGTTTAATGCTTCTTTTCTTAAGTGTTGCATGGTAGATGATAAACCATTACCTATCTATCAATGACCAATTTCATGAATTCTAAGAAATTACTAGAGAAGTCCATATAAATGACACTAATTTTCCAAAAAAAAATTAAGTTGCATTGTCATAGATACACTATTCCTTCTCAGGCTGCTGTGGTTTAAGGTTTCCTTCATAAACAAGGAATAACATTTTTCCAAGGCCTCAACTCGATAAGAACACACAAGCAACATAAAGGCAAAAAAGTGCTAGAAATCTGGTAAAGGTTAACCTAGTACAAAAAAAAAAAATCCAAAAGCAACAACAAAAAAACCCAGAAAGTCTCATCAAAACAATAATTCTAATAACAAGTCCTAAAGGCAAAAAAAATTCAAGCTCAAGTCTGACGTAAATACAAGAAACAGACATCCTTCTGTGACAATTTCAGGAAAACAAATCGTCTCAGTAGGAATTTTCCATAAGACAATAAAGTCTTGAAAGAACGATGAAGCAACTCCCCAACCTCAACCTTATCTCCACCTAACCACCCCTTCTAGTTGAGAATGGTGGTTGGAAAGAGGAAATTATAATTCAAACATGTTTAAGTCATCCTGTTTTTCAATGTTGCAGCATATTTATGAAAACCAAAATAGAGATCAACCTAACCAAGCTCTAGGTCATTAGTCCACTAATTCAATTAGTGGATCAATTAGTTAAACCACATGTCAATACAAGAATTGATCCAGTCAAGTTCATTGGTCAGACCACCCAAGATTAATTGATTGATTGCATATTTACTATGCAGGAACTTTTACATATATACTTATAAAGTTTAGAAAATTAAATATTTCTCATAGTAAAAAATGAAAATTTTCTATATTGTTATATATTTTGACTTATCATATATACTATTCAAATATTTTGGATAACTATGGTAATGATAAACAATAATATGGCAAAAAATACTATCACAATAATTCAACTAAAATTAAAAAATATTAAAATAAATATCAATTACAATAAATATGACACTGCCAGATTATCAAGAATGACAAACTAGCAAAAGATACATACCATAAGTCTAAAATTTATCCAAGGAAAAGGATAAATTGCTCATTTACATCTTCCTTAAAGAAAGAGCATTTTGAACCTTCAGCTAATCTCTGTCGAAAATGTGCTAGTTTTTAAAGACTTGGTCTGTTCAATCAACTCTTCACAAAAGTAACAAAGCCAATGGATTCAACCCTATTCGTTTCATTCCCAGTCAGTGAGTAAACTGGAACTGACGGAGGTTCCAATTCAAACTATTTTGTTCCAAATGGATGGACTTAGTCAATTTTCATGATTATGGTTTCATGACACAAGTGATGTGTAATTCTAGATGATCACACTACAAAGCAAGATAAGATATGGGAAATTCTTTACTTTAAATGATACATCTTATGTGTCAAGAAATTCTAAAATATTAGTTACAGAGTCTCTCTCAGTTCAAAAGGATATTAAACAAATGGTAATCATTACTTTGTTCCAAATGGAGTAAACTGGAACTGACGGAGGTTTCAATTCAAACTATTTTGTTCCAAATGGATGGACTTAGTCAATTTTCATGATTATGGTTTCATGACACGAGTGATGTGTAATTCTAGATGATGGCACTACAAAGCAAGATAAGATATGGGGAAATCTTTACTTTAAATGATACATCTTATGTGTCAAGAAATCCTAAAATATTAGTTACAGAGTCTCTCTCAGTTCAAAAGGATATTAAAAATTTAAGTGTGTCATAGGATCCAATAAAGGTAGTTATAATCAAAGGAAAGTAGTGTAATGAATCAAATGATACTATAACTGTTGTTTTACTTCCATAAATGTGTTGCATTGTGGCATGAACGGCTATGACATGTAATGACAGAATTAGACAAATGATGAAATTAAATTTGATAACTAAGTTAAATTCTAGTTTGTTATCTGAATGTGAAGTTTGTGTTGAAGCAAAATATTAAAATTTCATGTAATCTGTGGTGAGAAACTCTAAGTTTGTATATAGTCCAAAAACATGTCTGTGACTATATAAAATTCTATAAACAAATGGTAATTATTACTTTGCCACTGTTTTTGTTTATTGTTAGTTGTACTAAATTCTGTTATTCAGATCTTCTAGTATCTTCTTAAGATGAAGTTTTAGATCAATTCGTTGTTTATAAAGTTGAGACAAAAAATCAATTAGATTGAAAGTAAAAAATTCTCTACTTTATTATCAGTTTTTGTCAAAACCATGGTATTGTACATGCAGTTACTGCACCATACTCTCAATCCAAAATGTGGAATAAAGTAAAATGAACTCACAGACATGGTAATGCCATGCTACTTTGTTGCCTTATTCAAAGCTTGTGGAATGGAAGCATTCCTTCATGTTTCAGTCTCAATCATGCAACTTTTAAAAGTAGCAACCAGACCCCTTACGAATTGTCAAAAGCTAGATCCCCTTAAGTTCATTTCTTTCTGAAGGCATACTTTTGTGTGGTATTTTCTCCATTCAAAGTCTCAAAGATACTCAACTTCATGATGGTTTGTTGCAAGGCGCAAGGCGTATGATTCAAGGTTTTAAACCTACCGTTAGAACCTTAGCAAATAAAATAGTAATTTTTCACAGTCCAGATCAGGCGCCTGGACTTCTCAAATATGCTATTCTGTCTATCTCACTCAAGACTGATTAATCTTCAACCAGAAGGAGCTTTTCTTTATAGCTTCTCGGATCTGGTTTAATTCAAGCCTCTCTACATCTTCATTGTGAAGGCCTTGTGATCAGAGTTTCCCAATGCATTGCACTTATAGTTTGATGCCCTCTGGTAGAATGGGCCCTCTTTGGCAACTTGATATGATTTATCATGATCCTAAAAATGTCTACATAATGTCATGGCTCATATGGATCTCTCCAATACGCCCCCCACCCCCCCGGGACAGGGTTGTGTTGGTTAATGCAGGGCAGAGTTGCTACCATATGGCAAGGATTCAAATCTCGGCAAAGCCGGGGAAAAAAAGCTCTCCCCGCATTGGCCAACTACAGCTTCCCGATTTACCTCCTCACAGATGGTCGGGGGGCCGACCATGTGGGTAGCGGATTCCACCTTTTGCTCCCATAATTTGGAGCTCTCCAAACCAGGATTACTACCAAAGATCTGCTTCACAAAGGGTTTGAGAGATTTGAACTCAACTTAAATTGTATCTTGTGCCACCTGGTTGAGCAGTCGAACTTACTGCTCTTCTTCAATTATGTGTTTGCTGGTTGACTTCAGATCCTTTCCATTTGACAAGGAGATGGTAGTGGAGGCTTCATTGAAGAAGTGGAAAAGTGTTGCTAGTCTCCTAGACTGAGAGCCATTAAGGGTCTTCAATACTTCTTGTGCAAGCATGGCTTTATACCATCTGGACAGCTAGAAATGACTCCCTGTTGCACCTATCTGTTTCTTGGATTCCTCCGGAAGAATTGTGTCAATGCTAGCTCCATCTGATGCACCTATCTGTTTCTTGGATTCTTCCAGGATTCTTCAAGCAGTTCTCTTCAGCCTTTAAGTAGCTGAATAATTGGGTTGCTTGTCAATTGAACCGACATCGTGTTCAGTTTTGCACTGCTGCAATTTTTTCACAGAGTGTGCATGTTACAGCATTGCATCTTCAGCGTGCACTCTTGGGCTGTGTTTTGTGGTTCTACAGCACTGTCACGTTTTCCTGCAGCTCCCGAGCTCTTGAAAGTATATCTCAGAAACGCCATTTAGCTGGTCATCTCCTGCCCAGGCAACTAGAATTAACTTCCAAGCTTCTAAGCTAGATTTCAGACTTGTGCTCACTCTTCTACATTTTCACTCTGGTGTTCTGCAAGCTTACTTATTTATTTGCTACTATTACTTAATGCTTTTCCCCGTTGAACAATTTGGTTCTCTCTCCTTCGTTTCCAAAAAAGAAAGAAACGAAATGTACGAATTAACATGCATTAATCTTAAGATTTCATAATGCCAAAATAAAGAAAACAAGTCGATGCTCCACAAGTTATATGCACTTCCTACAATATACAGGTCAACAAAACTTACATTTTTTTTCAATTTTCCAAGGGAAAATTCAACCTCAATTTAATATAAACCTTCATAGTCGCTTACTGATGCATGAAAATAACTGATATAAAATAAACGTTTTGTTGGAGGATGTGTAAAAGAAGTACCTGGACGACGCGATGGCTTTTCGTTGCTTGTCCTACGATAAGCTTCCTCCGGTTCATCCTCTGAAAATCCTCTCAGTCGCTTTCCATCATTGCGAACAATCGATTCCCTAACATCATCATCCTCTTCCGCTTCCTCTTCCTCTTCCTCGTCCTCCTCCTCGTCATTTGCATCGTCCTCATCGTAGCTGCCATCTTCATCGTTAAGCACGTGAATCCCACCTCCACGAGGATCCACGAGGTCCGCGCACCCCGCGAGAGCGGCCCCTGACAGTTGGCGAGTAACGGGAGCGGTTTCACCTCCAAATAGGGATCGGGTAGGAAGGAGAAAGTAAAACTGCTTTTCCCCCATCTGGAGGAGATCTTGGGAATCGAGCTTGACGGGCGGCGTGCCGGGGATGTAGAGGACGCCCTCGACCAAGCATCCATTCTTACCCAGGACCTCGAGGGCGAAGCGGCGGCGGACAAAGTCGTAGAAAATGCGAGCATGGTGGCGGGATATGTTCATGCCGCCGCCGAGTGAGGCGAGATCGACGTCCACCTCCGACGTCTTGCTGTTGCGACCCAGAATGATGGAGTAGGTCTGCATGTAGTACTCGAAGTCCTCGCCCTGGAGCTTGGCGAATCCCACCTCCGCGTTCACCGACTGGGAAGAGGCGGCTCCTCCGTCGTCATCCACGCCGCGGACGGTGGCGTCCTTCTTCCGGCCCTTCGCCATGGCTTTTGGTCGGTTCGGTGGTTTTGCGCGAGAACGGGTGCGGGGCCCGAGGGCACGTATCGCTGTCGCGTTTAATTAAACAGCCGGAATTGACAGATTGGGCCTAATTATTAAATTGGGCCTTTTGAGAAAGCCGGCCTCGCATCTATACTTCATTGATGTTTTTTTTTTTAATTCAGGAATTATGTTCTCAGAACTCAGGAAAAAAAAGTTAACCGGTTATTAGAATAAATTCAAGAAGTATAAAGAAATCAAGATGAATCTCCCAACATCAGGAATGATTTGAATACCATAAACATATGAGGTATAGCATCTAAAAAATATGAATCACAGAATAAATATGTAAATAACTCACAATGATCTCTCGAGATGATATGTATTCTTGCTTGAAGTAAGAAGAACAATCACGATAAAAAAATCAGAAACCCCTCCATGAATCACAAACCAAATCTCTCTCTCCTGCTCGAATGTTCTCCCCAGATGACCACTCTTTTCACCCATGGTCTCATCTTCCTTTATAACTTAGACGAACAACGAAACAATGGCAGGAGTTAATCGTCTACATTACTGCACATAACAAGAACGTAGTAGTAATGGGATTACATTACTACAAGCAGCAGTAATGTCAATAACGTTAACATCTCTCACTCATTTAAGTTAAACCACAAAAGCAAATGATCACAAAGATCGTGAAGAATAGAGACCGTCAGTCACCAAGACCAGAGCATAACATTGATTAATCACGAAGACCAAACAAGAACATTCAATTCATACTTTAGGGAAAATGGTTCGTGCGACAGCAAGCACATTGAGCATTTATTGCTAAGAAGATTATTACATCTTACATAGCTGCTCTCTGAGTGATCACTGCTAACAAAGTTGTTACACTTTACTTAGCCGCTCTTCCAAATGAATTAGAGACACTCTCGTAATGACACATAGCCTCTCTTCTGGCGGAACATATCCGCTATCCAAAAAGCATCTCATCTCCTAGTGACACATAGCCATTATCTTGGAGATTTCCATGTCTTGCTTTTTACCCAGATTAAATAATCTTCATTTACATCAATATGAACATCTCTAATCCCTTATAATGATCATTTGTCAAGAGCATGTTCCATATTCAATATTCACATTCATTTCTATACATAACAGAAATGGGTCGACCAGTGAATAATATCAAAAGATGTAAATCTATTTAATCTTCCTCTTTAGCTAGAATCTATTCATTCCAATCAGTCGTTTTTCTAGTTATGCTCCATAGACCGAATCATCCATAGCTATAGGATACATGCTAAAGTAGCAGACATTGACTAAAACTTCAAGTAAATAGCTAAATAGTCACTAAGGATAAAAACTGAGATTAACTTATAATCTCAAAGGTCTCACATAGTAGAAAATAGGGATCCATTCTCCTACTACCCTTATTGTCGCAATAGCACATGTGGTATGAATCATATGCTACGATGTTATTCTCTTTACTAAAAAGAGCGCATGTTTTCCTCAAATTTAACATCGTACATATTTTGATCTAGACATACCTAATGTCTAATCCTGAATTCAACATAGGAATTCTAATATGGCTCAACAGGTTTAGTAAATGGTGGGTTCATTTACTTCGATCATTATTCAACATAAATGATCTCATTTTGACACAATTATCAAGGCGACCTTAACTTATGAATCTGTCTCTATTCACAGCTACGTAAGTTGTCCTATAAGTAACGGTCTTACCTCTATTTGTACTTAACAAACAGAGATGATTGTCCATGTGAGTGGATCAATCTTTACCTACCACATGCTTACTAAGATCTTATATGAATGTAATAAAATCATATACATTGAATATATTATGGCAAATTATACAATCAAAACACAACATCTTATTGTAATTATAATGTTATTACATTCTACGAAGTCTCAAAGACTTTACATGTTCTCTAAATGACTCTCTAGTCATTGTCTTAGTAAAAGGATCTGCAAGCATAGCACGTGTAGGGACATACTCAAGGAACCTTCTCAACCAGACTGTTTCTTGTACATCCGCTGAACATGCCTTATATTCAGCTTCCATAGTTGACAAAGCTACACAAGCTTGTTTTTTGTTGTTCCATGAGATAGTGTCACCATTTGGCAAGAACGCATAACCTAATGTGGAATTTTTATCATCCAGGTCTCCAACCCAATCTGCATCTGAATAACCTTTCAGACTCATCTCTGATCCTTGAAAATAGAAATAATAATCTGTTGCCGCATTCAAATATCTGAATATCCTTTTTACCGCTTTTCAGTGTCTCTGATATCGGGATGTGTACATAACATAGTATA
>JBBMJZ010383991.1:0-15631 GCA_037833815.1 Zingiber zerumbet
GCTCGAGCTCGAATCAAGCTTTATTATAAGGCTCGAGCTCGGCTCGTTTTGGAATTATTAAGCTCGCGAACAGTTCGAGCTCGGCTCGTTATTAGCTCGATTATTATAGTTAACAAGCTTAATTCGTTAAGCGAGCTCGGGCTCGTTCTCGGGCTTATTTTAGAGCTCGTTTTTTTAGCTTGTTTTAAAGTTCGTTTTAAGGTTCGTTTTAAAACTCGTTTTTTTGGCTCGTTTTAGAACTTGTTTTTTGGCTGGATTTAAGGCTCGTTTTTTGGCTGGATTTAAGGCTCGTTTTAAGGCTCGTGAGCCTACAAACGAACATGTTAGCGAGCTCACGAGCCGAATATTCTTAAGCTCGAGCTCGGCTCGATAAAACTGTCGAGCTCGAAATCGAGCTCGAGTTCAGCTCGATAATATAAACAAACGAACTCGACCGAGTTTTTTATCGAACCGAGCTCCGAATAACTCGCGAACTATTTAATTCATTTACATCCCTAATTTTCAAACTGTTTCTCAGAATTTGTAGATTGTTAAAAGGAAAATGCTTCTTATAGTTTTTTTTTTTATCATTTTATCTTTGGAAAAAAAAAGGGAAAGGAAGATCATGAAGCGTGTCGACATATACGAATGTATTCATAAATATTTGTAATTTATATAAATTGAGTATCTCAACATGTACAAATCTGCGGCAGAAGATGATAATCCTCACCTCGAGTTCTTCCAAGGCTATCCCACGGATATTAAAAGGAAGATACATTACGGGGGTTTCGGCCAACATAGCGGTCCTCTACGTGAGAGACATATATGCTAGCGAAGTATTCCTACACTGCTAAAATTTATCGGTAATAATTTAGCTAGATGATAATTTGAATATTCTACGGCCGCATCATAGCTCCAGGGATATCTAAACATGTACAAATGCATTCATAAATGCTTGTAATTTACAAAGTTGAGTATCTAAATTTAACTTAAATCAAATTGTGTTGTGAAGTTACTTTATAAAACTTTGAGGGGTGCGCTGAACACGTTATCGCACACGTAGAAAACCTCTGAGGTAGAATGAAAGTATGATCCCACGGATAAAATGCTGAAGGATCATCTCTGGTGCCGTGGAGGCCGTCAGAGGACGGCAGCGGAAGGCCGGGCGTTGCTCGAGCTGTTCAGAGATTTTTTTACTGCGCGGATTAGGGTTTCTCTTCAAGGTAAGTAAGAAATTGGATCTTGAGATATTAAGGTCTTTCCCCTTTCTCTTCTAGGTTTGTTCCCTTTAATGATTCTTGCTCAATCTTCGGATAAGATTTGTGTTTTTCCTCTGAAGAAATCACCAACCGAGGAACAAGAAAGCATAGGCGAAGAACAGGATGATCATATCCAGTTCTCGTGCAAGGAACATTTGTATGAGAAGTTGCAGATGGTTTGCATCCTCCCGCAACGGCAAACGGCAGCGGAGTCTCAGCGAGCAGCTTGCAATGGATACCTTGAAGAGGAAAATTGCCGAAGAACCAAACGACGGGACCAATCACATCTCCATCTTGACCAATTGCTTCCGCAGCTACGACACTGATCCGAGCCCATCCGCCTACGCCTTCGTCATCAGACATCTCTTCCGAAATCGCATGCTCGCTCACGTATCTTCTGTCCTCGAGCATCTCGAGAAAGACGAGAGATTTGATGTTCCAGAAGGAATGTTTGTCACCGTGATCCAGAACTTTGGCCGGACAGGCAACCTCCAGGACGCCGTGGATCTCTTCTTCAGAATCCCAAAGTTTCGGAGCACGCCTTCTGTGGTCTCATTGAACGCATTGCTTGCTGTTCTTTGCGAGAGCAAGGAGGGCCTTGCCATGGTCGGAGATGTGCTGTCGAAGGCGCCGGAGATGAACATTCGGTTCGAGGCAACAACCTTTTCCATCCTCATAGAAGCTCTTTGCCGGAACGGGAAGTTGAGCTTTGCAATGGAGCTTCTGGAGATGATGCAACTCCATGAATGTGATCCTGATGCTGGATTGTATTCAATTGTACTTTTGTCACTTTGCAAACAGGGAGGTTCTGCTCAGGTGATAGAATTCTTGGAGAAGATTCGAAATGCCGGGTTCGATCCTGGTGCATTGGAGTATAGCCATGTTATCAGCTTGCTTATCGATGAAGGCAAAGCTGACGACGCACATTCCTTTCTAGTGCTGATGAGAATGGAGGGGAAAAGGCCTGATATCATGATCTACAATAGGATTTTGGATGTGTTCATCTTGGCAAATGATTATAAGAAGGCTGATGAATTGTTTGACGAAATGCTTCTGATAGGTCTTGTACCTTGTTCTACTACTTACAACACATACATAAATGGACTTTGCAAGCAAGGCCATCTCGAAAAAGCTCGTCGGATGCTAATCTGCATGGAGAGAGCCGGTTGCAAACCTGATGTCGAAACCTTCAATGCTGTGATCGATGGATACGTGAAAGCAGGGGACATGGCTAAAGCAAAGGAGCTTATGCAGGAGGTTCGTGAGAAAATGCCTATAATTGACACCACCTTCTTATGAAATCTCCCTGGGACGGGTTGGCGGGGGCGTATTCACCTTTTGCCATAATTGTGCATGGATTGGTTTCTGAAGATCAGGTGGAGGAAGCACACCAGCTCTTCGACTCCAAAGCAACTGGAATTTGAGAAGGGTGTCCTTCATTCTTGACAAAGAATTATGCTAACTCGCCTCTCATGAATCCTTGATTACATTGAATCAAATCATTTTGGATCCTTGATTCAAGGCTGTATCATTGTTTTGCATCTTATGTGAGTTTCAGTTGTGCATTTTAGTGGTTTTAAAACAGTGTGTTCTGATCTTCTAGTTCAAATGCTGTTGAATCTCAGCTTATTCTTCAGTGGAGCAAATGTGAAGCTAATTAAAGAATCTTTATTTTATTTTTTTGAGATAGGTAGATGAGTTTTCCTCTCAAGTCGTTATAAATTTGGAGCATAATTTCTGTGTCCACTTCTAAAATATTCATTTCAATTTTGATTCTCTGAGTTATTCTTTTTAAGTATTTTATCTTTTTTTTAAAGGTATTCAATTTTTAGGATATAATTAATTTTAGAGGTAACTGGTTTGGTTCTATAAAAATTTCTCATTGGCCATGAGCATAAATTAAAAAGTACAAATAGATCATGATGGACGGTCAAGTACAAAATCGGTCTATCGTCATAAAATTTTCAAACTCTTCAAATGTGATATGCCTTACGTGAGATATAAACTCTCATTGTCTAGGGCTCGCTCCATATTTTATCATTGCACCATAGCTTTGGAGATTTAGATCATTTTCAAGAGCATGCTTTTTTTTAAACCTTTCCTAGATTAGATTTTAAAAAATCTATAACATTATAGTGTTGATTTTTAAAAATTAGCACCATAACTCTCGGTTGATAATATTAATTTAATCAATTAGTTTTTTTTTCAAGATATATAAATTGTGGTGTGTGAGACCTATAAAAATAAATTATAGGAAATTTTTTATATAAAGAGAGAAGTAAAATTTTTAATTTTGACGAGACAGTAATGTGACACATCATAAATATAAAACATGTATTGAAGATGCCATGAGTATTTTACTATTGTCCCCCGGTGATGATGTCATGGTAAGACATTCAGATTATCTCTCAGGTATCCGCAGTTCGAATCCCAGCTATAGTATATTTGTAGGAATTTTTCCTCTAAATAGGGGGCGTAATCAAAGGGTGCTGGACTTCTGGGCTGGCCGCCGCGTGCGCTTCCTGATTTACCCTGGTGGCTGATGGAAAACTTCTATGGGACCGGATCGGTCATCTAGAGATAGTCAATGAGGCTAATTGAGATGATATACTTTACCATTACACCACTAAAATTGTGCTTTTTGTGAGATTAATTTTTGAAATAATCTCTACGTTTATTGGGAAATTTCTCATGCAAAAAATTGATATAAAAATTAACAATATATTAAAAAAAATAACAATATATTAGGCCATACAAAAGAGGTTGAAAATTTCATTAACATGAAATTTTAAAGATATTTTAGTAAAAGTGATTATACTAGACGTCTCAATTTATATAAAGAATGATAAATTATAAGATTAATTTATAGTCAACCGTCAATTGACTAGAGATAAAAATTTTAAAAATATTAAATCTATTATTATTTTCATAATTTGAGCCTCGACCACAAAGTAAAAATTTTACCCTACATTAGGCCACCAAACCCTAAAATACCACATCTTCAAATTCCATTCGAGATGGAAAAACCAAGTCAAAATGAGTAAAATTCAATTCAACAGAGGAGGGACCTAATTCCATTTGATTTTGATGCTGAGACATGTGATCGCCTACAACTTGTTGTACGATTCTGACCTTGCAATTGCTTCCATCCGAAGTCACGTTGACCTCTGATACAATCTCATACATTGAGCAAAGATCACTTGTTTTCCAATAATCCAATCCTGTACAACCAGGGAGATCCTCTGGACCGTTTTTTGCGGTCCAGCGGATGATCCCCTTACAAAGATCACTTGTTTTCCACTAACCCAGTCATGTTGTCACTAACTCCCAGTCGTGGAGTGGTTGTCAACAACTCAACATACTCCCCTCTCTCTCTCTCTCTCTCGCACGCACGAACAGCGTTGATTGCAGTCTGATGGCGAGGCGATACGATGCCGACCCCTTCCACGAGGAAGACGTCAATCCCTTCGCAGTGAGTCCATTGTTCTCATCTGTCCTCAGTTACTTCTCAATGTTGTAGTTCTGCGGCCCTTGGCCCGTACGTTAGATTTGGTGCCAGATCTGAAAGCTGAAAATTTTAAGTGTGAGATTCCGATTCGGTGAGATTGTTTTCCGATTGCTGTCTCTCTTTTTTTAAATTTTGTGAGTCAGTGACGCCTTTTGGTTTTGGTAGTCTCACGCCGGATGCGAAAGATGCCTTCTTTCGTGTTCTGTTGAGTTGATACTGAATTGAGGGTTTGCTCTATAATGTGCTTATTTATTGTGTTGTTTCTATGAAATATATCTAGTGCCTCGCGATCTAACCTTCCAATATGAGAAACGGCTTCACAAAAATTTGACCCTGGAATCTAATACTTACTGTTTTTATTCCGTTCATCAAGTTTTAGGTCATGCTGATAATAAAGTTTCGCGTTGACCTGGACTAAGCAGCCAATCCAGTCTTAGACTACTTTAGCTTTATGACTTGTAAGAAGCCAAGACTATTGGTCTTGAACTGAGAATTCATGCTTTGCTAGATTCTTATGGGACTATTTCTGGGAGTAGAAAGGTACGCTAAACTAGTATCTAGGCAGTCCCATCGCTAACTTCTCTAATGTCTGCAAAGTACTATAATTTATCCAACATTATTATTATTATTTTTTTTCAGAATGACGTTAAGTTTCTTTTTTTGTGTGTGATAGGAATATCCCTTTCCTCTGGAAAATGATTAAAAAACTTTCGGTGAAAAAAGCGCTTTTTTCCAAGAAAACCAGCACATATATGTTATAGGACAAAATTCAAAAAGGCGTCCCAAATTAAGAGAAACATCAACTGAGTGCTCATGATTTATCCTGAAATTACCTTTTGACCTAGCACTATCGTAGAAGCTAACCTCTACAACGTGTTGCAGCCATCGGGTAGCTTCTACAATGTATAAAAGCTACACAGTAGCTGCTACAACGTGTTTTGGGTGAGTTTAGGATTTATGATTTATATCGTGTAAAAGCTACTCGATAGTTGCTACAACATATTTAACGTGAGTTTAGGATTTAATATTTATACCGTATAGAAGCTACCCAGTAACTGCTACAATGTGTAGAAGTTACTCGGTAGTTACTACAACGTGTTTAGTGTGAGCTTAGGGTTTAGGATTTAGGATTTAGGATATTTGAACATTATTATATTAAAATACTATTTACCAATTTGGTTAAAATTATTTAAACTTTATAAAAATAACTTTAAAACAGTTGTAGAAACTATTTTGATATAATAGCGTTCAGATATCTTAAATCCTAAATCCTAAACTCTAAATCTTAAATCTTAAATCTTAAATCCCAAACTCACACTGCATATGTTGTAATATCTATTGGGTAGCTTCTACGCGTTGAATCAAGGGGTGATTTGGGATAAAATCATGGGAGGGGTGCCCATTTGATTTTTTTTTGGACAAAAGGATGCCCTTTTGATGATTTGTAAAATCTGGGGCACCCTTTTGATTTTTGCCTTATGTTATAAGGTTCTTTGGTGTTTTTTGTTTAATTTAATTAATTTCTGAAACGATGTTGAAGTGTCTACTTTTTTCCACATAGATTTTGGAATTACTATTATTTGGTGATAATTGCAGCAGGAACCTGGTGTACGAGGAAAAGCAGCTGGATCAAATTATGGTGGAGGAAAACTAAGTTCAACAGTATGTATGCTGCATGCACATGCAATTATGTAACCTAAGTCAAGTTCTATTGTGGTTTTACGAATTAAGGATACTTCTGTCTCTGAATTTGATTAAAATTTTAATGTCTAAAAATTGATCAAGCATCACCTGCTCACATATACACCTTAACCAGTATCACTCCGGTTGCCAATTTAAAAAAAAAAAAACCAGTATCACTCATCTCATTTACTTTCATTACGTTATTTTGAATTAAGAATTTCCACCTATTCATTTTCGTGTATTTATAAATTTCCCAAAAGATGATAAAATATGAGAAAGTAGGTTAGTTTCATATTTTGTCAAACAAGTCAGACTTGAAGGATGATGGACACAAGAAGACCAAAGAACCAACATAAGATAATCAGGAGAAATAATCATGTCGCGCCAACTTCCTGCACTAACCTTTGTCTATCAGTTTCAAAATTGCAAGGACTTACCAGTTAGTAGAAAATAATATGAATGGAAATTATTTTTGTTCTATATAATGCTTAGTTCGCCTAAGTTTGTTCATTATGATCTAGTAACTATGAATCAAACCAATTTTCATTTCTGTTGAGGCTCCAATGATGTTGTGTGAATGATCCAATGTGAATTTATTGGCAAATTAGATTGACTAGGGACTATATGAGAATGAAATTATACCCACCCATATTGTTCTTGATTGTTTCAATATCCTATTGCGGTTTCTTACAATTTTTAAGCTAAGGGGTCTGCTTACCATTGGAGATCTTCACAAATGGATCCATGCATTTGCCCCTTGGAATGACTAATGACTCACTAAGCATATTACTGTTGTATAATTCAATGGAGAGATAAGATTTACGTAGTTGGACCAAATAGTTTGAATTCAATTTGTTGTTTTCGTCAATTTCAATTTATTTTTTTATGCTTTGTGGGAGTTTATTTGCTGGTAGCAGTTATTGGATGTTTTTTCTTCTAGTAAATAGTCGGTGACAGAAATCCAATTAATGTAGTGGTTCATCAATATTTATCTTCCTACTGGTGTAGTGTTTCTGACCTAAGATTATTTTTGTTATGTCTGTTGCATAACAAAATGCCATAAATATCTTCGACGCATCATAGATATTGAGACAAACAATAAAAACCATTTTTCACTTATCTTGAGACAATAGTCTTTGTTTTTAACATCAATTCCTAATATTGATTGCATTGCTTGTAGTGTTTGGTTTAGAGGTACTGCTATTTCCTATACCCTCACAATCTTTGCTTTTTAATGTAGGATCTGAAGACAAAGGAAAGGGAGTTACAAGCCAAGGAGGCAGAGTTAAATCAGAGGGAAAAGGTGAGTCAGTATCTTAGACTCTTAAAATGCAAATTTGTACTAATCCTGATGTTTCGTTTAGTTTTTTTTTCTTTCTTTTTTCTAGATGGCTATGTTGAAGTTTTTTTTTTTTGAAGTCAAGTTATATGGCGCAAATTAATTCATTGAATGGTTGATTGTTTAGTTGGTCAATAAGCTTCTTGTTTTATGTAAGGTCTATTGTTCATTTGTTCCAAGAGCATCCTATGGATGAAGAAATATTTGGGTGATTGCATTAGTTTGTGCTATGTTGGTGTGTCATACAAATGCATAATGGATGATTTTAGAATATATACTGATAATTTTAAATCAGGATAAATTAGAAGTAAAAAACAATTGACACCCATATTATAGCTCAGTCTTACTTAAATTAAATATTATCTAAAATAATATTACTAATATTCTTGGTAAAGATCTGAAGTATCTTACTTAAAGCTCAAACTTTGAAAGAAAGTTGTGTTAAATTTTTAAATGCTTGATCATTACATATTCTAATTGGACTAAGCAGCACTCATAGTTGCCATAGTTTAAATATATGGCAAAGGATGCAAGGAAATATGCTGCTCTGTTGTCTTGACAAAATTGACTGTGTGGTTGGATGAGCCACATTTTGATATTTCTATTGTTTGTTCATATATATACACAGATACACACTTTTTTGATATATGACTTTTCTAGAATATATGGGTGACAATGCCATAAATAATATAGATTAAAGTAGACAGTGCAAATAAAAATTATTTCTTGGTGTTTATTCTAATAAGTGTTTGTAAGAACCGTTTAGATCTAAGTTGAAGCCTATCTTAAATGGAACATTTTCTAGATGATGCACATTTACTTTTGATCTGCCAATTATTGATATACATTTTATGCATGTCAATTTAGACAGTGTGCAATTATTTTGTTTTTATTTACTGTTTTTCATGTAAGGAATTGAAAAGGAAAGAAGAGGCTGCAGCACAAGGTAACTTTCCTTCATAAAAAGATTAATATTTTTTTATAGTAGAAGTATGGTTGTTTTTCTTAGTAGGAGGCAAGTCAATGGCTTCACTCTCTTTCAATGATCACTTTTGTTTTTCCAAGTATATTGATACTTGTTTGGCCCCAAATTGATCGAAGCCATACATTTTTTTTTCTTGCAGCTGGAGTTATTATAAATGAGAAAAACTGGCCACCTTTCTTTCCGATTATTCATCATGATATCGCAAATGAGATACCAATCCACGTGCAAAGATTGCAATACCTTGCGTTTGCCTCATTGTTAGGTATTGATAACCTCTTATCATAGTGGACCCTTCTCCATTATTTTTAAGGTTCTAGAATTTGGCTTGCTTTCCTTTCTTTAACTCAGAGTACATATAAGCTTGCATCTTTTTCAATGGTCTAAGCTAACTATGAAGGTAGAACAGAGAAGAGTCTTGATTAAGCATTATGGCTGATGTTATTTTATTTTTGCCTTTTTTTATTGACACTCTAGATCCATAACTACATTTAGATTGATTTTATTTCATCATCATGCTGGATTGACATTGTAGATAAAAACAATTATGTTTTAGTTTTTGGTGGTAAAGAAACAACAAATTTAGCAGAAATAAATGTTGAGATTGATGTTTGGGATTACTTGGAGAGTAATATTAATTATTTAGTATGAGTTGTTCTGGTAGATGATAAATCAGGAAAAATAAGATTAAAGATGTGAATATATTGAAAGATGACTGATACATTCTAAGAGTGAGGCAGCTTGAATCTAGGTTATGAATTCGAGTTGACCAAAATAAATTTTGCTGACAATTAAAGGTTTCTAACTGACTGGTATTTTATGGCAGATAAGATCCATGTCCCAAATAGTTAGGATGCACTGCTTTTTGTTGTTGTTCTAAATTTGTATTGAATTTATAAGCAGGCTGGAGTTCTTCTATAGTTTCGTTGAGATTCATCTGCCATTATGTCATCCAGAGTGTGGTTTCTCGTCCATGCCCCAAATAGTTGTTTCTGAATGCATATGCTGCCTGGAGTTATTTTATGGTTATATTAACTGAGACTCTCGCTAGCTTAAAATAAATTTCTTTTATGAGTACTTACTCTTAATGTTTATGCTATTGAGTTCTAAATGTTCAGGGAGTTTTTTGTTTGTTTGGCAGGTCTAACGTTGTGCTTATTCTGGAATATCATAGCAGTTACCACTGCATGGATTAAAGGACAAGGTATTTTGAAACTTGAGTGGATGCCACCATATCAGAACTGGACTTATTTGACTTGCTTCTAACATGTAGACGTCAAGATCTGGTTTCTTGCGATTATATACTTCATCTCAGGTGTTCCTGGTGCATATGTATTATGGTACAGGCCTCTTTATCGTGCTATGAGGTACAACTCTATGTTAACCTTTTTTCTATAGCCATTCAAGTTACCATCTACTAGCCCTATCTTTTAGATAGTATAAATGACATTGCAACATACATAGGACGGAAAGCGCATTAAATTTTGGATGGTTTTTCCTCTTTTACTTGGTATGTTTTTGTCTCTTCATTATATATCAGGTTTTCAAATTTAGTGATGCTCTGTGGTTCATTCATTGTGTCTCTGACTTGTGTGCAGCTTCATATTGCTTTTGTCATATATGCTGCTGTTGCTCCTCCAATATTTTTCAAGGGAAAATCTTTAACGTAAGTGTTAGTATTTTATAGGCAATTTAGATGGCTAATGATCTGTTGTCATTGATATGAATCTTGTTGATAATTTAAATTCAAACTTCTTTCTGATAAAGGTCACTACTTGCAGCTTGATCTCAACTTATTTACTAATCTAATTATGTTTTTCATTTGGTCTAACACATGAAACGAAGTGGAACTTTTGGTCATATCCCTAGCTTAGTACATCCAGGATAAGGGTTTGCTTTACTTGTGTTGTTAAATTGATTCATGTACCTTGCATGCAGTCTTCGTGAAGTTTAGTAAAAAGCAAAGACAACTGTTCCCATCTTATTTTACTGATTGTTAAGACAATTAGATTCTTGGCTTGTTCAACCCTTGATTTCATTGATTGATCCTTGATGTGTGCTACAAGGCATAGAACAAAAACAGAACTAAGCCTCACACAGAGGAAATCTCTTGGAGAATTCAGTGTAAAATCTTAATGATTAAAAGCACATCAGGAACTACAATTATCACTACTAATGGACAATCCAAATTGAAGGATAACAAATCAAAATAAACTAATTACTAAACAACTCGAATTAAAACCAAACAACTCAAATTGGAATTTTAAATTCAAATATATTTCAATTTGATTCTTTTTCTTATCATTATCCTAGTAAGACCTCAACATGCTGCTATTATCATGCTACTAACTGTAATTATTGGATTGTTGAATTTTTCTAAATTCTTGAAAGAAAATATATAGTAAATAGTTGAATCTAGCTCCTGGCTTGAAACTGTGCAAGGATATTCTCTTGGCAGCTTGAGGTTCCTTGCTTGTCAACACTTGATGACCTTAGTGGTTATCATTTTCCCCCCTTCTACTCGTTCTCCTTATTGGTCTTGGATTTATTGGCATTGGAGAACCTATTAGAAACCGTTCACCTTTTCATTTGGTATGAAACGGAATCATGATCTTCGGCATTCTAGAATAAACATAATTTTAATTTTTTCTAATTCATACTGCAATTATCAGACTTCCAACTTTGTATGCTTATCCTCATACTCAGTGAAATATAAGAGTAATTTTCTCCTATCCAAACTCCTAACATGATGGATTCTATTAGGAAATGTTTTTCAATAAAACCCTTCATTTTCAGTTTATTCATTTCCCTAGATAAAAATTTGGATGTTTCTTTTCCTGTAACATTATTGTCCTCTTAAATTACTATAGTAATCTTGTGAGAGTGTCCACAAATAAAGGTGCCTTGTCTTGTGTATTTGTAAATCAGTCACCTAGTGATGGTGCATACTGATACTGTCTAGATTTCCTGCCATGTAACTACTGGTATATAGTTTTCTTGGAATTTACAACAAGAATAGCCACAAGAATAGACTTTAGTTGTTTAGCTCAATGCACTCCATTATTTGGTAAATATATCTTTTCTAATTTTCCATGCTTACTAGCAATTCACATTGAATCATGGACCTTATTGGATATATTGTTGAGCAATGCTGGTTTCTGCACAAGTCCTTAAAGCTTGCACTGCTGGCAACTTAAACTCTTCAGAAGCACATATGCAATAAGCAAATGTTACACCATTACTTGAAATCTGATGGCCTGAGCTGATCTGCAAAGATTTTTTTTTTGTTTCTTTTACCTGTTTTCCTTAATCCTGCTAGTAGGCATAACGAATTATCAGTAAATTTTTGAACATGATGTTTCATTGGAGATTGACACTATACAAATTTGAGGATAATTTGTTTTCTCTATAAAAATCATAACAAAATTTCATGTCCATGTTATCTGCTGCAGAGGTATCTTGCCAGCAGTGGATCTTATCAGTGGCAAAGTTTTGGTTGGGGTAAGTTCTCATGTGCAATAAAATGCCTTTAGCATCCTAATATTCTTGAAATCATAGTTCATTCTGTTGGTCGATGCTGGAATTATATAATCTATCCATTTCTCAAAAATTGTTCATACTGCACAGAGATATAATTGCGGAAACTGCCTCTTACAAAATGCAAGGTAAGACTGCATATAATAGATCTAATATGGTCTGACCATTCCCCGGGACTCCTCATTGGCT
This sequence comes from Zingiber zerumbet, assembly GCA_037833815.1. NCBI lineage: Eukaryota > Viridiplantae > Streptophyta > Magnoliopsida > Zingiberales > Zingiberaceae > Zingiber > Zingiber zerumbet. The sequence goes on from JBBMJZ010383991.1 coordinate 12,477, forward strand.
GGAGCTTCGTGCACCAGCTTCCCTTTTGCACATAGATATAATTGAAGGAATCATAGTCATTAAGAAAAAAATCGATAGGAGAAATGAAGGGGGACCAAGGTAGATAAAGAGAGGCATTGATGTGGTGTGAAGATGACGATATATACTCTTGCTTGTGAGGATGAAACAAAGGAGAGATTGCTAATGTTGCCTAAGTTGTTCGCTTAAACTAGTCTCATGTTATTCGCTAAAGATGATATGATCATACAATATCCTTCCTTAATTTGTTATATATGTATATATATATAATATTGAGCTTATCATGTGGTTGGAATAAGCCACCTCAGTTTGGTTGTACTAGAGCAAACAATATTAGACACAACCTAAATGCATGAGTTGACACAAATTAACTTGTTTATGAAGATAATTCATTTTAAAAAACACTAATAACTTTTATCTCGTATAAAACGAGACTAGTTAATTGGACACTTTATAAAATTATTTTTAAAAATATGCAATTATGTTTGTATTATTTAATATAATGTTTTTTTGACCCAAATGGTATGATCAATTTATGATATGATTAACATGAATTTTCACCCTAGATTGTGCAATTGATAATTATATATTGACCAACCAAGTTTCAATTTCACCTGCAATTCCCAGTCATAGTTTCTTCGCCAGTATTTAATGCAATTCAAATTTTATTCATCCATCCTTATAATTTTGATGCAAGAATGCTTTACAAGCTTTTCATAAACAACCTATACTTATTCAAGTGAATAAAAAGGAAATGAATAAATCATTTCACTTATAGTAAATATGTGGATTTATTCATCCACTCAGACTCATTTATCCCTTCATTTTCTTGTACTTATTTACCTTTGGATGATTTACTCCTCAAGAGTAGTAGTGGTCAAGTGTTGAATGTAATATCGTCACAAATTATGTGTGAAATAATCTCTGAAACTAGACTTTTGTTTTCTTTAGATCACATTTGTGATTGCATTTCTCTGCTTTTATGAAAGAAATTTCTCATTTGACATATTAAGGCTACCTAGCTTCATGCTACCGTGAACTGTACAGATTAAGTTTGGGGTACTAGAGCCTGTACTTGGTTGTTATAATTGAGTGGCAATCACTTTTCCTTTATTTATGTTGGCTATAACGATACAAGATAACAACATATTAATGCAAGGGAATTCCCTTCCATAAAATTGTGGAAGAAATGTTAGAGTGATTTACCTCCCTTAATAACCTAGGGACGGTTGTGAGGGGCGCATGGGGTGAGCGTAATCATCTTTTTGCGACATGGAGGAAAAGCTAAAACAGACTCTAAAGAAAAAAAAAATGTTTATTTTTTGTTTCTGACTGTTCTTTGTTGTTTTCAGATCTTCTATTTTGTTGGATTTGGTTTGTTCTGCCTGGAGGCACTGATCAGTGTTTGGGTCATCCAGGTGATTTTTTTTCCTTTTCTATTTACTATTTACTATGTACTGTGAAAATATACTACAAAGGTTGGCATGAAGTTTGATCTTGAACAAATTTCTTTTATTCTATCTTAAAATATTCTTTTGCTCAACTGTTCTCCCAATCCCATGCAGCAAGTGTACATGTACTTCCGCGGGAGTGGAAAGGCAGCAGAGATGCAGCGTGAAGCAGCACAAGCCGCCATGAGAGCGGCGATATGAATATCATCCTTGTCAGTGCTCTCTCGACCAAGCGTGTATTTGATCTGTGCTCTAGTTTGCTTGTTTCTTCCCAGTCATTCATGTAAGTCATCATACCATTCAGGTTTTGGTTGCTCGAGTCATAACAGTTTTCGTCTTTTATTTTACTTTGGGAATCATGTAGTGCGTGTATAGCTCTTCTCCAAGCCCTGTTCTTACTCATCTTTGCTATCTTCAGTTTTTCCTGTAAATTTGTGGTGTGTTTGATAACGAGTTATGATCCATATTTATTTGTTGTTACATGCAATGCTGGTTCTAGAATCAAAATTTTAATGCAGCATTAGACTCTCATTATTATTGGTGCAATAGTAGAATTGCTTCAATACCTGATAAGATTAGATGGTGTATAATAGATCCAATGCAGTTTTTCATACGAGCTTTATGCACCCGGCTTTAATATTCTACGCTGACTCAGTAATTTAACAAAGGGTAAAAATTTAAGAGAGCCCTTTTTATTTTAGTTATTATTATAAGGGCATTTTATTTTATTTTTTAAAAACAATCAAAATTATGCCTACTCTTATTCTTCATTCCCTAAACTATAGACTGTTGGAAGTGAAATTATTTTTCTTTAATTAAATTGCGACATATTGAGTATTATTATATTAATATATATATATATATATATTTAACTTTGTTAAAATTATTTTAATTTGATTAAAATTATTATAATTTAATTAAATTAGTTTTAATACTGATATAGGCTACACTATAAAAAGCATACCAACTACACTATAATTAATTAACTACACTAAAATTATAATTTAGCTCCTAATTGCCAACCCTAGAGGTAAAACTATAATCAGATCTCTTGTTTTTTAATCTCATATTTGTATGTAAATTCTAAAATTATAATTTAGCTCCTAATTGCCATTTTTATCCTTCCTTTTACAAAGCATACCAACTACGATATAAATTGACCCTTCCAATTTTGTATTTCACAGATTTCACTGAATTGCCTATATGAATTTGGCGTTGGACCGCCGGCTAGAAGGGGGGTTAAATAGTTTGTAAATATAAAAACACAAACATCCTTCTCGAATTCTTAAACGAATACTTGGAATAAAATAAGCAGAAAGTAAATCAGAAAAGAAGAGGCACACTGGGTTTTACTTAATTACAACCGGAGAGGTTGTTAATCTAAGGAGTTGCACTAACTATTTCCTTTAGGAGGAGAAACCTCTTACAACGATGAAGCGCAGAAAATAGAAGTTCAACTCTAAATTAGAACGTACAAGTGTTAGAAATGAATTGCTTGGAATGAGTGAAAATGAACGTACAAGTGTCGGGGCGCCCCGAAGGGTTCCGGGCGCCCTTGGGGGATAAAATTTTATCCCCAACGTTCAGATCGCGAGTTGACCGCGACCTGGCAAAAATATAGGTCCGGACGATCGGACCACTAAAGTTAACTCCAGTTGACTTTTTGGTCCGGGCCCTCTGCTCCGG
>JBBMJZ010384000.1:0-15631 GCA_037833815.1 Zingiber zerumbet
AATTTCTCCGGGGTCTTGATCTACCGAAGATCAAGGAATTGTTCACCTTACGAACACACGCCGAGGAGTAGGGGCAAGTTATCCCCGAACCTCGTAAATATTTGAGTTAGTGTGCTGTTGTTTTTCTTCGTTTTGTTTTCTAATTCCGCTGTGCTAACAAGTTTTTGAAGAAAATTGTATTTCGAGTTAATCAAAGAGGCTATTCACCCCCCTCTAGCCATCTAAGATCCTAACACTTTCTTAGGCTTCTCCTTGCCCTTTAGTGTTAGTTGACCCTTCTTCTTGGTCAATTTTGGACATTTGCTTTTGTAGTGTCCTCTTTCCCTACACTTAAAGCATATAATGTGATTTTTATTATTACAATTTAAAATTTGTATACCTTCACTTGTAGAGATGACACTATCTTCTTTTGATCCAGATGTAGAGGTTTCTTCTTGATACGACATTAATGGTCCATACTCCTCCTCAATCCTTAAGGTGGATGCCTCTTCATCTTCATCCTCGGATATTAAACATCTCTCAACCTCCGAATCTTCATATATATGGAACAAAGAGTATGCTCCCTCTTTGCTTTTATCGTTGCACTCCATTGAGGATGGATCTTCTTGAATCTCCTTCTCGGATTGTTGCACTCTTTGGATTTTTTCTTGATTTGACATAGTAGAGGGTTCTTCATGAATTCTTGCCAACTTGCTCTAAAACTCCTTGGCATCTTGATAGTCCCCAACTTGAATCAAAATGTTGCTCGGCAATAGATTGACCAATAATTTGGTTACTTTGTCATTGGCCTCACTTCTTTTGCTTTGTTCTTCACTCCGTTTGCTTTTCTTGAGGATTTTACCTTTTCTATTCATTGGAACCTCAAATCCCACCATTAGAGCAAACCATTACTCTATCTCCATTATGAAGAAGTTTTTGATTCTTGATTTCCAGGAATCAAAGCTTGTAGATGTGAATGGTTGAGGCATCCTTGTGTCATATCCAAGTACATCTCAAAAATCCATCTTGAAGTTGAGCTTGTTGATGAAGTCTTTGACTTGTTGAAATTAGGGCTTCAAGTTCTTCTTCCTCAAGCTCTTTACCTTTTTGGCGATGAGTCCAGTGAAGAGTGACTTCACTCTGATACCACTTGTTGGATCACTTCAAAGCTAGGGGGTGGGGTGAATAGATCTCGCTTCGTCGATGATGATCTATTTTTTCAGTGGATAACTAGAAGCAAACTCCTCCAATGCTAACACAAGGATCTACTTGGTATCCACCTCAAGAACAGATGACTAATCTAAGGATCCACACCCGATCATACTCTCTACTAAAAAAACACTCCTTCTCAAAAAAATTTAGAGGTAGAGAAACCTTGTACAAGCTTACACAAGAATACAACTCAAAACAAGAAGTAAATGTACATAAATACAACAAAAACCTCTTCTTGCTTGATTTCTTATATCTTGTAATCATCTCTTGAACCTTGGAAGTATAATAGCACTTGTCTCTAAGAAGCTACAAGAACCGACGACAATGGTGGAGAAAAATCAATAAACAGTTACACGTTTGAACCTCACCAATGACTTTATTCTAATGCGATCTAGGTCTCTCAATCGATTGGACCTGCTCTTAATTAATTGTCACGTCAAATCCAATCGATCCCAACTATCCAAAGCTTGCAACCTATACAATAGTTATATCTCAATAGATCGGCTAATCGATTGAGCTAGCTTGATCGATCAACTGATCAATCCAAATGGCTTCTGTGCTGTCACAAAAGACCCTTAGATCGATTGGGCTCCTTCCCAATCAATTTAGCATAACTGTGCTTCATGAAAACTCATCTCCAATCGATCAACTTATTGATTAGAGTAGCCTAATCGATCGGCGGATCGATTGGGAAGCACACTGTGCTCTTGCAAATGGCTACCAATCAATCAACTGGGCTGCCATTGCTCACGGGACTTTCCCAATTGATCAACTGATCGATTGGGCTTTGGATCGATTGACCAACCCTATTTACTTAACTCAAGTTTAGGATCCCCAAACTCAACATTTGGTCAACCATGACCTATTGAGATTCCTCATTGCCTAACATCTGGTCAACCTTAACCTGCTGGGAATTCATTACCAAGTGTCCGGTCAATTCTTTGACCCACTTGGACTTTTCTCCTCTTGCCAAGTGTTTGGTCCTCGATGACTCACTTAGACTTCCAAACACTAGGTGTCCAGTCAACCTTGATCCACTTGAATTTTCACATGTCTAGCTTCACTCACCAGGACTTCCTCACTGCCTAGCTTCACTCACTAGAGTCTTTCACCTGACTTCATTCACTAGGATTTTTAATATACCTAGCTTCACTCACTAGAGATTTTCACCTAGCTTTACACACCAGGATTTCTATCTGTCTAGCTTCACTCACTAGGGCATTCACTCACCTAGCGTCATTCACTGGGATTTTCCAAATCGCCTAGCTTCACTCACTAGGACTTTCCAACTACCTAGCTTCACTCACCAGGACTTTCTACACCAATTGTCTGGTCAACACTGATCCACTTGAATTTTTATTTTTTGTCAACCTTCCCGTTAGACTTGCCCTTGTCAAACCTCCAGTTAGGACTTTCTAGTCAAGTATCCGGTCGACCTTGACCTACTTGACTCTTCTTCACATCAAACTGGTTAAACCTTGACCAAAGGAGAATTACAATAATAATCTCTCCAAACGGATGATGCGCCCGCAATCTCTATATATTGTCAAATATCAAAACTCAAGCTTGAGTCAACTCAAGCTTAGTCAAATTGGTCAACCTTGACCTAGGAAAATTGCACCAACATTCCCTAGTATTCAAAAGTAATTTTGGCCTTAGTCTAGATCATACTCATAGAAAGCATAATCTTATAGATCTAGGTAATGAGCATCTCACAAATACACGAGGTCTACCTTGATTGTGTAGTCAAAAACTTAGAACGACGTGAGATGTGTAGGCATATTACCTGGACTTTAGATGTTAATATCAATACATCAACATAAGTTTGGGCAAAAAATACCAAGATTACAGTGATCAAGTTAAGTAATCCATTTTAATCACACGCTAATTGAGTAGTCAAGTGAACACTGCTATCTTCTGATAGTTAGTTTATAACTAACGGTTAGACATTTAAGGATAATTTTTAGATGATTACTTTTTTAAAAAATGATATATATTAGGTTCAGGGGTGGACATTTAAAAACTACTTTCAAATGATTTAATTCCTTTCTTACTCCTTTTTTGAAACTAAAGAGGATTCTAAAACTTACTCAATTTTTTTTAAATGTTTTGGTTAATTATTTCAAAATTTGCTTTAAAAACCCTTTGTAAATTTCATTTGAAAAATAGTTAAAAATAATTTGCAAAAGAGATTGGTTTAAAAAACTCTTTTCTTTAAAAAAATTACTTTCAAAACTACCTAACAAAACTCGCTTTGTAAAATTTTTTTAATACGTTCTCAAAATGTCAATTTTGAAAACTATAAATAAAAATATTTTTAAAAATACTTGAAAAACTTATTTGGTAGAAAATATGTTACACAAATCATTTGAAAAATATTTTTTAAAAAGTCTTTTATCCCTTTAAAAATTATTTTGAAAATCATTTTAAAAAATTATTTTGTTTCAAAATTACTTTGAAAATATTTTGACAAAAAATAATTTGAAAATTATTTTAAAAAATTTTTGTTGCAAAATTACATTTTACAAATTGCTTTTGGTAAGTATTTTGAAATTTGTATCGAAAAAGCTTGTTTGCAAATTTATTTCAAACTTATTTGTGTCTGAATGCTATTTTGAAGATGTTTTCAAACTTATTTTGCTTATCCAAATTTCCTTGAAAAACTTTAAATGTGTTGAAACTTTTTGAAAATTTATTTTAAAATACTTTGAAAATTTTATTAACTCCTCCCTCCAATAAACCTACGGATTTTTATAATTACCTTGAAAGTTTTATACTTACTAAATATACATTTTTCATAATTTTCTACCTTTATCTGTAATTTTTTTAATGAATATCAAAGGGGGAGGGTAAAGGTTAAGTAAGAAAAGACAAATAAACTAAATCTTGAAAACCTTAACTCTAAAATGATTGAGAGAATAAAACAGCAATTAAGCTTACTTAAGTTTTTTTTCCTTGGATCATATTATTACTCTTTCATTTTTTTCATATCTTTTCCTAACTTTAATTCAGATTGTTATTGCATCAAAAAGAAAATAGATTGCTGGTGCAATTTGCACTAACGATCTAACTCATATTTTGATAAATGACAAGTGAGTTAAGTTATATGTTATTGCGATCTAATGAATTTACCAAACATGTAAGGATTGACGGGTCTAGGGGACTTAACACCAAGATAAAACCCAACTAGGTCTGAGGACCTGCTAGTTGATGTGAAGCCTAGATAGGTCAAAGAACTGGCGTGATATCTAGTGGGAGGTCCAACTGGGTCTGCGGGACATGGCAGCTGGCCAAAATCCAGTTGAATCTGTGGACCTGACAACTGGCGTGAAGACATGGTGGGTCGAGAGGTTAGTTGATAGACTGCAATTTGGTAAGTGAAAGTAAGTCACTGAAGGAGAGTGAATCAATGATGACGTGTCCCGATTGAAGGGATAGTAGGCATTGGTCCAGTTTAGATCTATTTTAGATCTCAAAATGAGACATTGACTAAATCCTGGTCCTATAAGGACAAAAACTAATTATTACTGCTTATTATTATTTGTGCTAACTTTATTTTACAGGTTAAATATTTTAGTATTGGACTAACACATTTTAAAGAGCAAATGGATCACAAAGTGCCTCAAGTGAATAGTACCCAAGGCATCTTCAGGAGCTTTGAAGGCGCCTTGAGTAATGTTCATGGAAGGCGCCTTCGAAGGCTTGGAAGGTGCCTTCCAACGGATAAAATCAGACTTCATCAACGATATGGAGCAAGCTGTTTAGGATCAGATTTTGCACATTGGAGGCGCTTTCAATGATATGGAAGACGCCTTCCATGCTCAATAAAAGAGCATCTCGACCAAGGCTTCTCACACATCACTTCTACGATCTACTACGTATCCGTTTGAGGTTTCTATTGCTCCGACTGACTGCTGTTGTTTCAAAGAAGACATTTTGACACCAAGCTACTTTTTTGAGTGATCCGATCATCTCCAACAGACCAATAGAAATACACTGAGCATTCCAAATTGTTGGTAACATTATATTAGTGTTGCATTCTTTATACTACTATTTTAAAAAGGAAGTGTAGGTGATTACACTGTCCCTTTCTTTTGTATTTGGTTACCTCTTCTGATGACTCCAAACCAAGTAAAACCGACTAAGTTTTTCTTGTGTGTTCTTTTAAGTTCAATATTTCCTCTACAATTTTATTTTAAGTTTTTAAATTACTCTATTTTCAAAAAAAACACGTGATCCCCCCTCCCCTCTTACGTGCTCACGATCCAATAATTAGGTGAAAAATAGCTCCTCCATTTAATGTTATTCGAGAGGTTAACCTTTTGAAAATGCCGTGGGTTTTGAAACTCTACTTGATTTGTTATTACGATCTACTTTCATATGGAAACAATGGAGATTTTAGTATGGATTATGTCTTTCATGATAAAGATGTATGTTAAATTTTTTACATATTTATCTTCTTTTTTTTTACATTTTTATCAATATTTACTTATCCACATTTTTTAGGATAAACCCATACATGGAACAATAAAATGTCCGGTTATGGAGAAAGTGAAAACAATTATTAAAGAACTTCATGTATCTGCTATAAAAACTATCATTGTTGCAGAGAATAGAATAAAGTATAAGATGATAACAAACAAATATAAGATTAATTTCATCACAAAAACTCATGTATGCAAAGTTTTTGATAATACGTTTCCATCTATGATGTATGAATTCAAGTCCTTTAGTGAACTGAAGAATACAGATGTTGTTGAGATTATACTTTTGATATGTTAATTTTTTTTGTGTTTCATGATTAATTGATCTAACATTTTTTCTTATAGATTATCTTTTTTCTAGATGTCATTGGTAAATTGGTTGCACTAGACTCACCACAAAGTAGAGAATTTGCTGATCATCTTATAAAATTTCTTAATTTTGTCTTAGAAGATTTAGAGTATGTTTAACTTTGTTTTTTATTTTTTGATTTTTTGTTTTTTTTTAATTTTTTTGATTTACTATATTTTAATAATCCAGTATTTTACTGTTTTTAGGAATAATAGAATATCATGTACTTTGTGGGGAGACTTTGTTAATAACATCATGACATACTTGAAAGAAAAATAGGTGAAGAACTGATTGTTATTATTCTTTAAATGTGTCAAGAAAAATGTTTTATGGGTAAAGTACGTATTTTAAATACTTTTCATATTACCAAGATAATGGTAAATGAGAATTTGGATGAAATTATGAAATTTTGTAATAGGTAATTTTGTTTATTTAATTTTTTATTAATATTGAATCATTCAAAATATATATATATATATATATATATATATATATATATAACCCAAAGTCTGAATCCTAGAGGTAAAATTTTTAAAAAAATAAGTTTGATACTATAACCCAAAGTCTGAACCCTAGAGTTAAAATCTAAAACAAAATAGCTTTGATACTATAACCTAAAGTCTAGACCCTAAAAATAAAATTTTAAAAAAATATTTTAATTATTTTTTTAATTAAAAAAATAAAATAATAATAATAATAAAAAATTAAAACCGCTGATATCCTCTGCGTGCACAGTTGCGTACTGTGCGGCGCAGGATATCAGCGCTGTGTATATATATATATATAACCAATGTTGATTGTAAGTCCCCAAATTCAATCAGCACTATGGATGAAATTATGGAATTTCGTAATAGTAATTTCGATTACTCAATTTTATTTTAATATTTAATTATTTATATATATATATATAACTAAATATTAATACAATATTTATTTTAAGGGTTGCTGCCTATAGTAATATTCTAAATTCAATCAGTACTATTTTTATTGCGAAAAGGTGTATTCATTTTAATGTGACTGAAAATTTGAGGTTTGTCCCATTAATATAAAATAATCTTCAACAATATATTATTTTAATGTGATATATTGGGATTTATTTAAAAATTTATGGTTTGATAGGTTCAAGATTCAAGCTCGAGCTGTAAACAATATTGGAAATGCTCTTTTCCTACTTTGGGATAGAGAATGTGTTGAACTTATTGGAAAAACAACCCTTAATTTAAGGACCGAAATGAAAAATGAGATTTTTCATCCTCGATTTTAAATATTTTTTATTAGAACTTTCGTAATGTATTAAAAATCAACATAATACTTCAGGATTTGACTTCACTATATTTAAGAAAGTTTTTTAAAATTAGTAAATTATTTTTTTTTTGCTTTCTAATGGTACCATCTCTAATTAATTTAGTTTATTTGTATTTTAATTATTTATTCAAATGCTCATACTTATTAATTTTAATAGGTAATTACAAGTAATATAGTAACAACTAAGTAGCCACTATAATATTGTTCCTTACTTACGGTGCTATTATAATAGCTCACTATTATAGTATTGTAATCAATGGCATAATCAAAATCTTCGACTAAATTACGAAACTAACAATATATACATATAAAATAAACATTTAACAAATAAGAAATGAGTGAAAAGGAGATGATCTTGAACTCATAACATTGAACGATTTGAAAAATGAAACCCAATTGAGCAGTCTCTATTGTTGTTCTGAGATAATGCTTTCTGTGATTTGCTACTCTTCAATGCGTCGAACGACAAACAATAGAAAGTATTTTTTGTTTCTCCATTAATTGAAACGACGTTGTTTAGTGAGTAGGGATGTGCTTGATTTATGATCGGCTGAGCTAGCTTCAATTGGGCTAGACTATTTTAATTTTTTAAATTTAGCCTCAATATATTAACCTAAAAATTATTGGACTAAAGCATGGCCATTAATTGTAATAATTATTTGTAGCTACTGTAACAATATAACAACTAATTTAAAATTATTTTAAAGAAGTTAAATGAATTTTTTTAGATAAATAATATTTTAATATAATAATTTTTATTAAAATAAAATAATTAATTTTTTTACATTGTAACACTCACTTAAAAAAAAGACTACCCTTTTGACTCTTTACATAATTTAAAGCGTCTTTTCAATTTTTACCCAATATTTTTTACTCTTCGTATTATTTTTATGCGATTTAAACTGAAAACTCACTTTCAAATCCAAATTGAAAACATCTAACAATCTTTTTATATAAAAAAAAAGATTTATATATATATATATATTCAATAATTTATTCCCTCTTTTTAATTTCCATGGTGTATATATATTATATTTTCTTCTATATCCTAGAAAAACAGAGCCGCCGGGACGCTGTTAGAAAAATTATGCCCGTTCAAATTTAAAATCGACACAAATTGAAGAACGCATGCATGTCTGATGCCTCCCTACAATCTTCTGAAACAAAATCACTTGCAGACAGATACAGTTCAAAAGGCATTTTCAGATCTTCGCTCCTGCCAACTGCCAACATCTGTTCTTCCTCTCTCCCTGAATGCACAACATTTTCTCAGACAAAGTAACAACAAACAAGCTCCATCGAACCATTTTAATTTGAACTCTCATTATAACCAAAACCAATATTGTTGTTCTAGAAATATATATATATATATCATATTGATTACAAGCTGCAGCAGCAGATACTGGAGGAGGAGGAGGAGTAAAACTAAAGAGAGAGGCAGCAGAGAAGCCATTGAAAGCACACCATTAAATCCAGCGAATCTACCACTGAGTTGAGGCCTTAAATTTACAGTGAATCGGAGGGTGTGTTAATTATGCATGCTAAGAGTACAGGAGCAGCAGCAGGTGACATTGAAGGAGTTTGGTCCTAATTCTCATGAAAGGTCCCCTTCAGCCCCCTGCATGAGGATATCAAACTTCACGTGATCACAGCAAAACGCCATTTCTTCAGAATAGAAACATACAAAAAGCCTTCGTAGAATCTTCGGGAGGAGAGAAAACTAAACCAAAATATGCTCGAACATAGTGCGTGCACGGACCACCCAATTAAACTTGTCTGAAACCATTCCATGCACGAGATGAGATGATGGCTCCAGATCAGTCAGTGATCAGTCTTCGACTTGCATGCAATGGAGCAAGCTGCGTGCTCGATTTCTTAAACTTTCTTGCTTTCTGATGTAGATCAAAACTTTCTTGCTCTTGCTGTTTGCTGCATTGCTTGGCCTTCGCGGTGCAAGCTTTAATGGACGAAAGCTCACAGTTTTGAGGTGTGCACTAAATGCATGGGATAAATAAATACATGCTTTCTCCTTTCAAGTTTTAATACTGTGCCAAACATTAAAATAAGCATCTTCTTCTCAAAGACTGTGTAGGGATCATGAAATGAATCCATAAGCATCTTTGTTTATTTTAATTATATATATATATATAGTGTGATGCCTTGTGCTTGGTTCCTACATATAAATATATACAATGTCACATACCAAAATGTTCTTTTGGTCTTTGCATGTAATCCAACACATAATTTGGTCAAAGAAGAGCAGTCGCTTTAAGCATACATAATCATGCATTAGGACCTACCTGTTTCCACAGAAATTAAAAAAATAAATAGAGCATGAATGAATTTACAAGCTAGACATTCTATTAAAGTAAACATACTACATATGTTTTGAATTAAAGTTCTTATTTCTTTATCTGAAATTGGGTTTTTTGTCAATCTTTTTTTGAACTGATCATTTACTTTATAAATGCAAAAGAAAATCCAGCAGTATGCCATGCAGTAACACCTTACCATGCTTCGTATTGAACCTCGACTAGCCTACAAATCCATGCCTAACCCTAGCCCTAACATTCATGCCAAACACCTCCATCTAAGTCATTGCTGAAAACCCAGAGAAGACTCTTCTCTGTTCTTTTGTTGCTGCCTTATCTCTCCTCATTCTTTTTAATACCACAAGCCTAGCTACCTTCCTATGTGGGTAGTTGTGTCCCTTTGCATCTCCCCTCACTTTTGTGACATCAATTACGCTTTCTCAAGCAGTCTGAGGTGTGTAGCTACTGCCTCCCACTTGCCTCTCAATCTCTTTCTCTCTCTCTCCCTGTCTGTGATTTTTAGCTTTAATTTCTTCAGGATTTCTGAGTTGAAGCATGGAAGGAACTGCAGCTTCCAATCTGTTCTTTAGCTATTTATCAGTAAGAGCTTAACTGAAGAGAAGAAAGCGAGCTAATTTTTGCCCTTCTTATCGTTAACACTTGTGTTCTTTCTGCAGAGACCATCTTCCACTCCTGTAAAGGTGCATGCAGTGCCCATGCCTTTGTTTGCTATCACCAACATGGCAAGAAGCTGGAGCTCAGGCCAAAGGATGCTTGTCTTTCATCCTAATGCCCTCCTCTTCTCTTTGCCTTTGTTTGTTCTAGCAAGTGCTTCTTGCTAGTTTCGTGTTGGCGTTATCTCAGCTGAGCTTCTCACATCCTTCTTCAATTTTTTTTTTTTTTTTTGATTTAATTGTTCTTGACCTTGTAAGACCTTTTCTTGACCTTGTAAGGCCCAATTCTTCATTTATTTCACTTGCCTCACTCTTCGCCATGAGTGAGTCAATGCCAACTTTATTCCTCCCTTCTCGCCCTTCTCCTGCCCACCTCTCCGCTCCATCCCTCCTGAGCTGCGCTTGCATGCGCATTCAATTAGTTCTCCATGAGAATAAAGTTGATCTCCAACTCTAGTAACTTACTAATTAAGTGAGCATGTTGTTAAATGTTTGTTATGTGTGCTATTGTAATCTTGCAGGTATCGGTTTGTTTTGTTTGACTTGTTACGTATGTCTGAGTGTGCAGAGTATTATTCTTCTTGTGCCCGTGGAGATGTATAAAAGCTTATGAATCTTTTTCAGTCCTTTTGTTTGCATTCTAGTGTGCTTCAAATAATCATTTTCCATGATGAAAATTACATTTGGTAAAACCCTTTTAGCCGCACTCTCATAACAAAAAGTAAAAAAATAATAAAGAGAAACAATTGGGTTAGAAATGAAACTACAGCTAGAATTTTCAGTGAGGTGATTGGAAATGTGGACAGCTTCCTACACTTTAGGCCTCATCTTGTTTGTGCTAACCACTAACACTTGTCTACCACACCACCTGCTCAACACAGATTTGCAATCATAATGCCTTTGAATTGCATTTATGAGGTGCCCACCTCCTCCTTGTCCTGCCTGAAGACACATATCTGCTTTGTGGGGGGTTAAATAGTTGTTTCATGTGTTAGGATCATTTAGCTATCAATGCTTGCTTTCGCCACTTGAGACTCTTAAATGATATCATCAATGCCTAGCTTTCATGACCATTTTGAGGAATGACAGAGATGGCAAAATGCCACCATGATGATCAAGTGATTGTAGTAATTCAGAAAAAAAGAAAAAGAAGGATGTCACAAAGTAGTATGATAATCATCTGTTTCGATAGATATGACTTGCACTGCACTTACAGAATGCGAGGGTTAAACATACTAACAGGGAAGATGAATACATTACTCTCCAAAAGTGACAGAGGAGGATGCAAACATACAGGTTGGGTTCAATTGTCAGATATCAATCACAGTGCATAATATGGATACTTTACTTTCACAGTGGCCTATCATGTCTTCAACTTCCACCAGACGATTTCCTATCGTAGTGTGCACCCAACAGGAACTCCACAGGATCCGCCAAAGTTCTCTTGCAACAAAGTCACACAACCAAACGAAAAGTCTCCACCTAATCTAGAACAAAATGATTGAAAATTGTTGAAGAATAAAATATACTTTTATTCTCCACGTCTTGATCTATCGAGCAAAAAAAGACGGAGGCTGGCTGTGTGTTGCTTTCAAACACTTTTTTTTAAATAGATTCTCATGAGAAAGAGACTCTCTTTATGTATTTATTCATATATCAATACATATATATAATAATATAACTCAATAATAGTATCTTGAAACTTCCAATGTAGAATTAAACTCATACACAAAGGAGTCTCAAGGAAACTACTTTACATCTTTGAGCTCACATTTTGAAGGAACCTACTTCAGAGGCTTTATTAGGGACGATGCATAAGACACTTCACTTAATTACTTCGAAAGATTTCACTGAAGAAGAAGTATGAACACCCGCTGATATTTATGGTGTGGTTAATATTTTATTTATTCTATGATTGTTATTTATTGCAGATTGAATCTCTTGATTTTAAGGAAACTGTAAGTATAAGCTACAACACGAATGTGTCTATTAGTTTTAGATTGTGATCAACTTCTTAAGTCTTTGATGCAGGTAGTGTGCTTGTGGTGTAGCACAAGTGTCTTCTATCTAGAAATAAACCAATCTAACTTAAGACTTTTCTACCATAACTACTCTGTCTACTGAACACCATAAATTCAAGTAATCACCATGTTAATGCACTTATAGTTTTATCCTCTGTTAACTAAAATAAGTTCTTACCAATCAAAACTTATAAAATAAAGTCACTATTTGGCATCAGTTTTTACCTGAACCTCCAAAAATTATTATATCTAGTTTCTTGAGAGAAGTATGAAAATAACTACTTACATTTTGTCTCTCTTGAGATATAGTAAATTGCTCTATCCTTTAACTTTAATTGTAACTTAGGTCTCAGTTAAGTAAGATATAGTAAATAGCTCTATCCTTTAACTTCAATTGTAACTTGGGTCTCCGTTAAGTCACTTGTGTCCTATGCATTTGATAATATGAAAACTGAATATAATTCTAGATTACATATAAAAATAACATAGAATTTAGGAATTGTCGGTACTTTTCAGCTCAATCTCCCAAAGAGAAGAAGAGTTTATGATCTCTCTGAACCTCCCATGACTCTCCAAGATGCACTTCATCAATACTGAAAAATAATTAGGCTATCCAAGAAAGCTTACTCACATCTTTGAACTAGAGCTGTATATATGAAAGACTTAGAGCACTCAAGTACATGTTTGAACTGTTGACCTTGGAGACACATCGTCCGCTGGAGTACACGTTGGTGGGACACTTGCGCTTTAATTCGAGATTTAGGCATCAACATTTTGTACTTTCATTGCTGCTAGAACCGCAGGCTTAGTATGAACTGACGAAGAGATATATTTAAAAGGATATATGATATGGATTATAGTAAGCGGATCTTAAAGATAGCGTGGTAGTTAAAGTCAATGTAAGGTAGAGGTCAAAGTTGGTATAGGGGAGCACTTTTCATATGACTCTGTCAATCGCCCTGTGTTAAAACTCTAAGGTCATGCCTGAGTGGTTACAAAATAGGACGCTCGAATAAAGCCGATCGGCTGTAAAGCCAATCGGATATAAGGACTGTAGTATTTTACTCAGGAAGCCAGGAAATAATAGACTAGATTAGTCAAGAAACCGACCGAGTGCAAGAGAGCCTGGCCAGGTGAAAATCTGACCGAGCTCTCTAAGCGCTTAGGCATTCTGAAGACCTCTTAGTATAAGATTGGCCGAACAAAAGTCAATCAAACATAAGGCTCTCCATGCACACTCGGCCGGATAAAGACCTGGCGGGCTCAAAGACACTTAGCCTTATAAACTCTTAGTATAAGACTGGCTGTACAAAAGCCGCTCAAACGTAAGACTCTCCATGTACGCTCGGTCAGGTAGAGATCAGGTGGGCCTAAAGACACTTGACCTTATAAAACTCTTAGTATAAGACTGATCGTACAAAGGTCGGTCAAACATAAGACTCTTTATGTACGCTCGGCCGGGTAAAGCCCGGGTGGGCTTAAAGATACTTGGCCTTATAAAACTCTTTGTATAAGACTGGCCGGATAAAGGCCGGTCGAACATAAGACTCTCAGTGTATGCCCAACCGAGTAAAGCTCGGGGTGGTTTAAGGATACTTGGCCTTATAAAACTCTTAGTATAATACTGGTCGGATAAAGGCGGGTCAAATATAAGGCTCTCCGTATACCCCCTGCCGGATAAAGATCGGGCGAGATTAAAGACACTTGGCCTTATAAAACTCTACATATCCGCTTAGTTGGCACAAATCTACTGAGTTCAAGTTACCTAATGTCACAATATCCCTAAAATAAAGCTCTAACATGCATAATCTATCATATGACTTCTTGAATGAAGTTTTGGCATACTATAAGCACTATATTAGTCGTTGAACAAATCTCTACGGTATTTAACATATGACAGAGCAGATTAATACAATGGCAAGCAATACAGCTAACCTTGTGAACCGATCGAGATACATTTAGCAGACAAGCAACAAACAATATTTTAACAACATATCATAGTTGTTGGAGAATTTTTCTTTGGAACCTCCTTTGGAGGCTATCTTGTTTCCCATAGGTGATTTATCTATAACGACATCCTCCTCCAACAACTTCAGAAAGGTTTAAGTTATAAACGACAAAAGAGGTACATCTGGGGGCACAAAAAATATTCCTCGGAAGCTCTTTCAGGAACAACCTAACAAACTATGATGCATGAAGTCACCTCATGATCACAGAGATTGTGAGAGGTGATATAAAAAATTGGTCCTCTTCGTTACCAAGGTATGCAATTTTTACATCTGAGACATTCATTCACACATTCTCTATTGTTCTTCTTCCACTTGCAGGAAACTGTACTGACTTGAGCGTCGGAATGTCTTGCCAAGGACCCCTTCCCTAGTCTTTGGTTACTAACTCTTTGTTGGATCTACTAGTTGTGTGCAAGGTCGTTGAAGAGCTTCATTATAGATCAGAGAGTCAACTATTCATCAATAAACTATCCACTTGAGCAGCATATCACTATAAAAATTACAGCAAATACCGACTAAATTTTTCGTCACAATTCCGTCGGTAATTTAGATTACTAATGGAATAACGACGGAATTTATGACATCGAAAGTTGTTGCATCGAAAATGCAAATTACTGACGGAAATGATATTCAGTCAGTATTCTTCGACGGAATATAAATTTCTGTCTATAAAGTTTAACGACAGAAAACTATCTCGTTGGTATATAGGAGACGGAAGATAATGGAATTTACTGTAGGGATTTTCGAGCCGCAAAAATCACTTTTTGTGTTGCGGAAACCTCGAAATCCCATGCCACCGGATCCGTGCAAAGAATAAAATTTCATAAAACTTCGTGTACGAGTTTATCTAACCTAGATCTACACTAGATCTATAATTAAAGAAAAAAAGATTACCCTTGATGCGAAGCCTTTCACAAATCCCGCTCGTCCAAGGTTGCCGGATCTCGAGAGTGTTCAAGTGGACACTCCTCTATACGTATCCACACGAACAATTGGGTGGAGAAAAACCAAACAAAAGGTGTGCTAGCACCTTTGAAGGTCTCGGCCAAAGAGGAGGAGAGGGAGAGAAGGAGAAGCAAGGAAGAAGATGAGAGTTACACAAAAAATGAAACTCACACCCACATGAATGTGGTCGGCCACTTCAAGGAGGAGTTTTAACTCCATGGGATACCAAGAGTCACAACTCTTGGTAACTCCCATGAGGTGGCACACACATGTGCTAGCATTGATGATGTGTCACATCATCATTAGCCCACTTAATGCCAACTCACCAATGAGGTGGCAAA
>JBBMJZ010384021.1:0-15627 GCA_037833815.1 Zingiber zerumbet
CAGAAAGCTAAGTACTTAAGCTAAGCTTCTATCCAAATCTTTTTAAAATCTAAAGTACTTAACTAAATTTTGATAAAACTAAGTATTTGATAAAGTATTTTTAAGTAATTTTTAAAGAAATTATTTTCTTAGCTAAATATTTTTTTTACAAGGGATTCTTTTTAAAGCCAAGTGTTTATCAAAATATTTTTAAAAGCTAAGGTAGTGTTTGGTTAGAGCGTTTTTCATTTTCATTTTCTGAAAAGCACGCGTTTTCTGAAAATGGTGTATGGTTTGCATTTTTCATGTCTGTTTTCTAAAAAACTAGAGAGCGTTTTCTAGAAAAATAAAAAATGAAAAAAAGTTTTTTTTGTTTTTCAAAAAACGCGCGTTTTCTGGAAAATGAAAATGAAAATGGCTCAAACCAAATACCCCCTAAGTGTTTATCAAAATCATTTTAAAGCTAAGTGTTTTGAAAACTAAGTTTTTATCAAAATTTCTTTTTAAAGCCAAGTGTTTATTATTTTTTTTAAAAAAACTAAGTATTTTCAAAGCATTTCTCATTTAACTCCGTGTTTGGAAAAAGCTAAATCAGTTTTACAACTTATAATAAACTAAGTCTTTTTAAAAAGCTAAGTCTCTTTCCACGCTAAAAAATTAGCTAATTTTTTTTAAGTGCTACCCTTTAGTGGAGTTAAAAGTTAAAAAGGATAAATTTCCTATCTTTACATCTTCTCTCTATTTAGTATTATTTTTTGATTTATAGCAAAGGGAGAGAGAAGATTAAAGTTAAGAAAAAGAAAAAGTTAAGTGATTAAGGGGGAACTATAACAAATTGTAAGAAATGCAATTTACATTTCTGTTGCATTATTTCTTGATTGCATTTCTCTTCCTGATTATCACTTTATTGCTTTATGTTTTACTTAACTTTGAATTGTATTGCCATAATAAAAAAGGAAGAGATTGTTGGTGCGGGAAGCATCAGACGATCGAATCTGTGTTTTGATAATGACAAAGGGTTCAAAGTTAATGTTACTTGTTATCTAACAGGTTTGAATGAGTTTGCAGGGAAAGTCTTAAGTATATTTAGGCAATAGTCCTAGCTGCGGTTAGACAGGTGGAAAATCCTAGGGGATAGTAACCATAGGTCTTAGGGGGTGGTAACCCTAGATCCTAGGGGGTGGTAACCCTAGGCGGAAAGACTTGGCGAGTTAGGTGCTTTGGGCAAAATCCTACAGTCGAAGACTCTAGGTGAAAGACCTGGTGGTCGCAGACTAGGTGGAAGTCTGGGCAAGTCGTGGAGCGGACATCCAATAGAAAGTCCTGAAGACTCGGGGCGCTGAGCAAAAGTCCAGTCGGTCTGGAGGATCCGTCTGGCAACAAGTAACTTCTCCTGAGTGGATAAGTGAGGGTGTGTTCCCCGTTGAGGGAACAGTAGGCGTCGGTTTAACCTAGGGTTTCCGGAGGAAATATGAAGTCAGAACCGAACAGTCCGAAGGCTGTCAACATATTTGTTTAATTATATTATTTGCTATTTGTCTAACTCTGTTTTGTAGAAAACTAATAGTTCTGCAAGGTCGAATTTAGCTTTGATCGGCCGACCGAACGACCTGATCGGTCGACCGAACCCCAGTACAAAAGGATCAGAATCCAGCTCTCGGTGAATTGTTGACTAAAGGTTCGGTCGACTAAACCTCGGGATTGGTCGACCGAACCGAAGATAGACAGAGACCTGGTCAAGTGAGTTGATCGGATCAGATGAGGCAGAGACCATCGGCTGATCGGTCGACCGAGCAGAGGAATTGGTTGACTGAATGCAGGCGCTATCTAGAGAGGCTGCATCTGAACGGAAGGTCGGGCAAGGTCAGTAGGTTTGGTCAACCGAACTAGGGGATCGGTCGACTGATCCGGGTCGAGTCAAGGCTTGATCCTGAAGATCAGGGGATCTTGATCAGACTTGAAGTTGCTATAAAAAGGGGTCTCGACCAGCTACTTCGAACAACCATTTTACAAGCAATCTTCAAAGCTGCGCTCTACGCCGAAACGACTCAACGACGCTCAGCTACTGTTTTGATAATCGACGACTACTTCCATAATCTTTTATTGCCGGTATAATCTTTTTAAGTTCAGTACTTGTAATTGATCTTGTAAAGATTCTCAAGCCTATAGTGATTGCCCACCGAAAGTGATCAACGATCGTATGCCTTGGAGTATGAGTCGACACATACTCCAAACCAAGTAACCAAAAGTGTTAGCGATTGCTTTTAGTTTACTTCTATATTCTGCTGCGTATTTATGAAACTAACGAATTAGCCAAAAGTGCTATTCACCCCCCTCACCCATCGCTTTTCGATCCTACAGATTCGTCCATTGTTTCTTCACAGGATCTCCAGAATTTGTAGACAATGTAGCGACGACAACATTTCTACTACATTCGGGTTCTATTTATCTTGTCATTGTTCACTTTATGTTTATGTTACTATGTTCTTGATAAAACTAGATCTTGATGTATGAATTTATTTTGTATTCATATGGATTAGAATACTATAGAGATTCTTGTTTCCTTTAAGCTCAACTTGGATGCCTTCGCCCCATACTACTTGAACATCAAGAATCCAAACATTGTTATTCTAGATCATGGCATCAATGCAGCTAAGCCAAGCTATAGTTGGCGACTCCTAAAGGTGGCGGAGCAAGAGAGAGTCCAACAATGATGATCGATAATTGGAGGTGATGTGCTTAGAAGAGGGACAAGTTAAAGAGGAGGCTATTCAGAATATGTTCTCATAGATAATTAAAATATAAAAGTTATCGACTCAAAATAAAATAGACTAAGTGTGCGCTTTGATTTTTTTTTTTTTAAACTCTCAAGCATCTTTCCTCCCTTTTCTTTCACATTTGTACTTTTATGATTTTGAATAGAACGGTGGCCTACATATTTTTATTTTTGTTTGGTACTAATCGCACTTTCATTGGAAGGCGTAAATCATATTTTTGGTGCAATATATATGGGCCATCCAGGACCAATTTAAAAATTAGGATGACAGGAGATGCATTGCATATCGCTTCCTCAGTTCATCCACATGCAACAGGACTTGACCCAGAATCCGAGAAGTGGTATGCCTGCGCACGTGTCCCAAGACGTGACGTCCACTATTTTTTGAACAGAACCATGTGACGACCCACATTTGCCAATGCTATTCACGATCAGCAACAGGTGCCTGGGATCACGAGGACACGAACATTAATGCAATATCCTGCGTCTAATTTTTGAAAATATTTATTTATTAAACTAATAATCTGTACGTACCAATGAGAGACGCTGTTTCGTCGAACCCCTGAGTTTCTGTGCCGGCACTGTGGCCTACGTACTCTATGGCATTACCTGTGGTGTGGTGAGTGCACGGCTCCTCGCCAGCTAAATTATGCGGAATCCCGAGGGGCTTCTCCCATTCTAATTCTTTTTTCTTCAATTTATCAGAGATTGATTATTTGAAAAAAAAAACATATACGAATTAAAATCGCCTAAATTAATATTGGAACGTCTGTAAAAAGAAGATATTAAAGAAAAATTAGAATGCTGTTAAAAAAAAAAAAAAAAATCATAGAGCAAATCGTGAAGTCTAAATCTCCACAAATTAACGCCTACGAAATGTAAATTCCCGAGTGGTTTAATTGGTCCTGCGGTAATTAGATGAGGTGGATGTCCGGGCCGTGTATCAAGAAGCCGCTCGGTAGAGCCGCCGGTGGGGGGTCGTAGAGGGCGGTGGCGGGGGAGGTAAGTTGCTGCTGGAATTCCTTCTGACGGCGGAGTTCGAGGACCTTGCGGTGGGAATTGGAGTGCTGGGAGACGATGAAGGTGGGGCTGGATGCCGGGCGGTACTCCGGCACGAGGCGGCCTGACTTGAAGCGGACCCCGCAGGCGTTGCATAGTGTTTTGGGGCCCATTGGTCCCGTTCGCCACTGCGGCGTCTTATCGGTCTGGCAGTGGAGGCACCGGCGACCGTCCGAAGCTGCGGCCCCCTCTGACGTCTCCTTCTTCTTCGTGGCCTTCTTGGGGGAGACGGTGCTGAACGGCACGATCAGCTCCGAGTCTGGTGAAGGCGCACTCTCTTCCGAGGGAGACAGGACAAGAAGCCGGGAGGACCAATTACCGGGGGCGACGCGAGAGCGCTTGCTCCGCGCCTTGCCAGGGACCTCGGGGTGGAATGTGGATATTTGGCCGTCCTGGAAGGTGTTCGCGGCGGCGATGGTGGTGGCGGTGGACGAGGAGGAGGCCGTGGAATTGACGCCGTTGATGAGATTAAGCTTGTGCAGATCTTCGCTGGAGAAAGAATCCTCCACAACATCGGACGACAATGCCCATTCGTATTCGAGCTTCGTCAACTCCGCCATCGCGTCGTACTGCTGCATTCATAATAGGAAATCAATTTCACTCACAAAAAAAAATAAAAAAACCGTTTGCCCTTTCATCTTCCGAAATCCCATTTCGAGGGCAGAATTTTGTTCATGGTATGAAGTAGCTAGCAGGTATGACGAACCAAAATTATTACTGTGAGGAGGTTGATCAGCAGGATCGTTTCTTCTTCCATCGTTTTCAGTTTTGGCTGCTCGATAAGAGAAACCGAACTAAAATTAACACCTAATTGAAAGAGGAGAATCTGCCAGCTACAGATGATTCCATTTGCAACCTCTGTAAACAAATTCATCTGAAAAATTGTTCGAAAGATGAAACATATATATAATTGCTCTTTCTCTCCCTCTCACTTCCAACTGCATGGCGTTTAGTTTTTCTTCTCCTAGAAACAAACATTTCGAAATTCGAAAATTGAATGAATGAATGATCACGGAAAATCATCTGGAAAGAAATTAAAATGCCATTGAGAAAAAAAAGATATTTCAACTCGATTCACGATCGTTCTTTTTCCAATAAAAAAAAACAAAAGGAATTCGATTCTGTGCCCAAAGTTGTTATGACCATAAATGACGACAGAAATAAACAAGCGAGAGGTATCAGGAGGCACCGGCTCAAAGAAGTCGCCTGAGAGGCTGGCGTAGACGGCGTTCCGACAGAGGGCGTCCTTGTGATCACAAACGGACAAGGAGGAGTTGCAATAGCTGTCCACCGCCGTGACGGTGGATGAGTCGGTGGAATTCCCAGCGGCGCCATCGGATCCGGCGCCTTCCTCCCCCGCAGCGGCGATTATCCACCCGGCCTCCTCATTGGAGAAATCCAGCAGGTCCTCGACGACGAACTGCTCGCCCCCACCGCTGGCCTTCTCCGGAGAGCAATGCGGGTTCCCGGCGAGGCAGAATCCGGCGTGGAAGAGCTCCGGCGCTTCCATTAATTTTATGCTCCGAATTAGGGTTTAAAGACTGATCGAGATCAGAAACGAAAGGAAATTACCGGCGAGAGAAGAGAGCCTCTTTTCTTCACCTAATGTTGCGAGTGCCATCATCTAGTAACCTATCTCTACCCAAAATACCGTCCACATTTTGCCTCATACTTTCCGCAAAATAACGGACCATAAACCCGCGCCAGTTACGGGCGAACGAGGGTACTTTCGGAACTCCATTAGCCCTCAAATTAATGAAGCGTCAGGGTTTATTAATCTCGCTCGCTGTTAATTAGTGGTGGAATTAACTCCGGAAACAGGAGCTGAACCAAATAAGGTAACTCGAGAAAAGTAATATGAGTCGTTTTAAAAATATATATATATTTTTTATATATTTTCAAAGAAAATTCAATTCCACAACTCTTCCGACGGAATCGACACTTGACTCGTTGCATTACCGTCCGAGTCTACAGCCGGATTCCTCTCTCTCTTATTCCACGTAATTTCCTTCTCTCATTTGGAAACACGTTCCGTTTGGGTTGCATCACGTTTTCTTATTCAATCCAGTTACTTGGACGCGGAACATCCAACGGATAGCAAGGTGCCACGCCATCCCGCTGTCTTCTCAATTTTTATATTTATCAAATTAGTTGACGGTAATCGTTCCGTCTTTCTATTCGGGTTAATCAAAGTTGAAAGCACGTGATCAGGATCTTATCACGTGGGGAAGCGAGGGTGGCAAGCAATTTTGACATTTGCATATATCATACTAAAATATATATAAATTTAATGGTATATTTTCAGTATAGTGTAATACAAAAAAGATACAAGGATGAAATATATTAAATGATGGGACCTATTAAAGTAAGAAATAATGGGTCATTAATTTCTACTAATTATTACTCGTATAATACAGTACTAAAATTTTTTAATATCAGTATAATATTTATATCAAAATATTCGGTATATCTTACCAATACTAAAAGTTTACACTAAACGGTATGAAATTTAATTATACCAAAAATATGGTATACTAAATTTTCGATATACCAAAAATTCGATACGGTATCGATATGATTTTTGTATATACTGAATATTTCTATGAGATATGACAATTAAATAATAAATATTATTTGAGAAATAACCTTATTAGGATTTTCGAGAATTTTTAGAATTTTTTTCAGGATTTAAACAAAGTTCGTATGACACGTTTAAGGGGATGAATCAATTATGCTTAGGGAAAACCTATTTGAAATATTACATAAGTGGGAGTTGATTGGATTGATTAACCTAAACTTAGCATATAAATAAAACCTAAATTTCATTCCTCCAGATTTCTTCTCCTAACCCAAACTCCGCTCAATCTTGATCTCCCAGCCGCCGACCTCTCCTCCTCCTCTTCGTCACTGACACAGATCAAGCCATTGCTGTTTGCCCTAATTGGTGTCGTCACCCTTCCCTGTGTGACCCTCTAGCTCGATGATGTTGCGAGCCCCTTTCTCTCCCCGATTCTAGTAGTTGACCCCACTTCATCGCCAACGCAGATCCACCGTCGTTCCTTCGTGAGGGATCAGACCAGCAACACTGACGTTGGCCTTCACCCAATCCTTCTCTTCTCCCAATTGTCGTGAGCCACACCACCGAGTCACTCCTAGCTAGGAGTACGGGCCGACGATCTTCTTTCCACCTCCGAATCCAGTGTGCTGCCCCTCTCACTTGTGGTCCTCGAGCAGTAACGATTGCTGCCACAGCGAGATCGTCACCCTAATTTCTTCTCCCATCTGATCTTCAGCCATCGTCATGAGCCACTATTACGGCAAAGAGCATCCGCTGAGAAGAGGCCGAAGGGTAACAAATCCTTTAACCTAAACTTTGTTGACCTGTGTTAGTTCCGATTAGAAGTTGGAATTCAAATATGATATGTTGATTTGGGTAAATGTTGGATTGATCAGTGGGGTAATTGATTCATGATGGTTATTTGGTGATTAGTCGATGTAGATAGTGTTGGTACAATTTATACTAATGGTCTAACTCAGGTTTTGATGAATGACAAGTGAGTTAAGTGTTTTTGTGATTTAATACATCTACCGAGTGTGCAGAGATTGACAAGTCTAGAGGACCTGACATCAGGATAAAACCCAACTAGGTCTGAGGACCCAATAGTTGGATTGAAGCCCAGATAGGTCAAATGACTGACTTAATATCTGGCGGAAAGTCCAGTAGAGTCCATGGGCTTGACAGCTGGCCGAAGTCTGGTTGGGTCTGCGGACTTGACAATTGGCAGAAAAACCTGGTGGGTCTAGAGGTTAGTCAACTAACTGCAAATTGGTAAGTGAAGGTAAATCACTAAAAGAGAGTGACTAAGTGAGGACACGTCCCGGTTGAGGAGACAGTAAGTGTCGATCCAGTTTAGGTCCATTTTGGATCCCTAAACTGAGACCTTGACTAGTTCTTGATCCCGAATGGATAGAAACTAATTAATACTCCTTATTATGGTTGTACTAAAACTTATTTTGCATGCTAGATATTGTCGTGTTGAACTAACCTAACTTGCAGGGCAAAAAGAGCAAAAAAGGCCTTGAGTGAACAGTACCCGTGGTGTCTTCAAGTATTGGAAGGCGCCTTCAGTATTATGAAAGGCACCTTCCAATGGATAAAATTAGACTTCGTCGCAAATAATGAGCGAGCTGTTCGGAATCAGCTTTCCTATGTTGGAGATGCCTTCAAGGCTATGGAAGGTACCTTTCATGGTCAATAAAAGAACATTTCAAGCAAGGCTTCTAAGACATCACTTCTATGATCCTCTATGCATCCGTTTAAAGTTCCGATTGTTCCAGATTCTTGCTGCTGCTTCATAGAAGTCTGTCTACCACTGAGCTACTTTTTGAGTCATCCAATCATCTCCGGTACACTAACAACAACACATAAGCGCACCCCAATTGTTGGTAAACTTTTAACAGTGCTGCAAGTCTTTGTACTACTGCTTTAAAAAGGGAAGTGTAGGTTGTTATACTATCTCTGTCTTTCTATATTTGATTACCTCTTCTAGCAGTTCTGGAAAAGGCATTTAGTGGATTAACCATTGAAAGGTCCGCGGACCTGAGTCTTGGAGTAGAAGTCGCCGAAAGCTCTGAACAAAGGTTCCAAACTAAGTAAAAATGACTGCGTCTTTTTATGTTCTTTTCAAATTTTCTTTTCACTGCAATTTTATTTCAAGGTTTTAAAAAATTACTCATTCACCCCCCCCTAATCAACCAACAAGTGATATCAGAGCCAGGCTGGCTCTAAATTGGTGGAACCGCCAATTAGGTAGGGGTGATTTTCAACCGTTCTTTTAATCTTTCTTTTCGGTTTTGAGATTTTTTTTATAATCCAAATTGGTGCAATTACATCTTTAGATAAGTCTTCTCGTCTTTTTCTGCAATATTCTGAATTGGTGCAATACCAATCAGTTCTCTTTTCTCTCCCACACTACTTACCATAAAACCAAGTCTTGACAATATTTCCAAGTTTCTCTTTCAGGAATTAATGGCCCAAAACGAAGGATACAACACCGTTCGTCCGCCACTATTGAACAAGGACGACTTCCCATATTGGAAGAAGCGGATTGAAGTATACTTGAAGATCGACTTTGACCAGTGGTTCAGTGTCACCAAAGGATATAAGGCGCCAGTCGACTATAACACCAGAATTCTAATAGACCCAGAAAATTAGAATCCGAAGATGAAGAAGAAGACCCAGATTGACTTCAAGGCCCTCAACACAATCCAGTGCAAGCTAATTAAGAAGGAACTTAACCACGTTGGCCCACACGAAAATGCAAAGGAGCTATGGAACAAACTCATAGAACTACACGAGAGAACCAACGACTCAAAGGTAACAAAAAGAGACTTGTTCTTAAATAGATTATTTAACATCAAAATGTAGGAAGGAGAGACGGCAAGTTAGTTACACGTGAGGATCAATGGCATCCTTAACAATCTCCACATGATCGACCACTAGATGAAGAACTGAGATCTAATAAGGTATGCTCTAAAAGTATTTCCTCGAAATACACTATGGGCATCCATCTTAGATGCCTATAAAATCTCGAGGAATTTATCTAAATTAAAATTAGATGAACTTTTCTATGAATTAAAGCTACACAAACAGACTAACACCAAACCCAAGAAAGGTATTGCTCTTGTTGCAAGATCGTTAAAAGACAAATCCAGACCTAAAATAGAACCAGAAGACCAGTTAGACTCAGACAATGAAGAACATTTAGTGAACCTAGTAAGAAAGATATTCACTAGGAAAAAGAAGGACTTCACCAAAAAGAATTTGTAGAAGATCAAGTCCACTCCCAACCACAACAAGACAAATGTCACATACTTCAGATGTAACAAAAGGGCATTACAAGCATGAATGTCCAAATCTCAAGAAGAAGAAAGTCCTCAAGGTGACTTAGGAAGAATCGTCCATGGAGGAATCAGACAGTGACGAGCCGAAGCACACCAACTATCTCGCACTAATGACATATGGACTAGAATCCTAAAGTGAATTAGAAGACGGGTCTGAACCCGAATCGAGTCATGAGTCTGTACTCGTTTCTGAAGGTTCCAACAAGGTACAATCTTTTTTAAGCAAAAAGTTTTTAAAAATAATTGCATGTTTACATAGGAAATTAACTATGTCTAAAAATTAAATAAACGAACTAAATATAGAAAATATAACATTTAACGAACAACTAAAATCAATCTCAATGACCGAGCCAATTCAAGCTGAAGTCCCAACTCAAGTTGTAAAATTTGAAGAGGATAGTTTAAGATTGAAAGGCAAAGTAGTTAAACTAAAACAACTACTAGAATAATTCACAACTCGATCCAAGTACCTTGATATGATACTTGGATCACAAAGAGCTATGTACAATAAGTCCAGACTCAGATACAAGCCCAACTCAACTAACCAAATATTTATATCTCTAGTCAATTAAAATAAAAATCAAACCAAAGCCTGGGTTTCAAAAACATGTCTAACCACGTAAGTAGGAATCAATCAAATAAAGTCTGCAAGCTATCTAAAACCAAATAAACCAAATAACCCAACCTTAATCTTAAAAATTAAACTCTCTAAGCTAAATTCAATAAAGTCAAACAAAGTAATAACTAAACATAAATTAAACAAAATTAATCTAAACTATAACCAAGTATATTATAATTATAAAATAAATCGACACAAACCTAAAACCTAAAGTTCAATAATTCAGGGGAAAGCTCAAAACTAGTTGGCACCTCCAAAGAAATAGTTTACCTATCTGGGTAATTAGGACTAAAGTTAAATAGGGACAAAAATTTAACTTGATAAAATGGTATTGGAAAAGTTTTGAATGATAATAAGTTAGGAAAACTTTATCTATGCATATTTAAGAAGATATGACTTTGACTTGGTGCATTTGGCTTAGTGGAACTAATTGAAGTTACACTTTACTACTCCTAATTGGTTAGACCAATGTTTTGTATTAACTTCAGTGGATAGAATTATCTAAAAAATTTTGAAGGCGTATTTACTCTAATGATGTCCAGGTGATTCACCACAGCTTAGAAGTTTATCCAAAGAATGTTTGTTTGTTGAACTCAAAGCTAAACTTAAATCTAATACAAAGTTAAACCAAACCCTGAAATTCAACGGCTGGACTTTTTCTCAGTGTCAGACACTTTATGACTTCATGTTGAACGTTCGTTCCATAATCCGTTCAGTCTTCCATCTGGTGTCAGCGACCTCTAGGATTTTCACCTAGAGTCCTCGACTCTAAGATTTCACCTAAAGTCCTCGACCTGCCAAGACTTCACCCAATCCCCCGGATCAGGACTTCATTGCCAAACCACAGATAGGATTTTCCACCTGCCTACGCAGCTAGGACTTTCCTTTGCCTAAGATCATTTAGGACTTTCCTACATACTTAATTCAACTTGTTAGACAACAAGATAGATTAACTTTTAACCTTTTTGCCATTATCAAAACAAAAATTTGATCGTCTGGTGCTCCCTACACCAACAGCTCCCTCTATGCGAAGGAAGGTGTCTTGAAGCTAGGCGTTAAAAGCACTTTAGAGGGCTTTGAAGGCGCCTTCGGTTAGATAACATAGAATACCTCGGCGAAGATAAGAAGCGGAGTTCTCAGGATAAAGTTTTGAGGGTTGAAAGTGCCTCTAGTGGCATTGGAGGCCCCTCCAATGCTCAATAAAAGAGAGTCTCGGCCAGAGTTTTATACACATCTCTTTTAGAAGCTTTTGTGCAATCGTTCGACACTTCGACTGCTCCAACTTCGTGTTGCTACTTTGTTATGACATTGATGCACCTGACTACTAGTGAGGAGTCATCCAACACTAAGCTCGATCCAACTATCTTCAAAAGTGTTGGGTAACGAGAGTTAATTTTTGTACTTAATTAATGCATAAAGGAAAGTATAGCTTGTTACATTTATCCATATTTTTATTGTACTTGATTCTCTCTTTCGATGGTTCTGGAAGAGGTTATTAGTGGATTACTTTTCGATAGGTCTGCGGGACCTGGGTCTTGGAGTAGGAGTTGTCGAAGGTTCCAAACCAAGTAACATACTGATTTCGTGCGTTTGTTCTATTTTTGTGTTTAGTTTTTCCACTGCACTTTTTATTAAGTTTTAAAAGGGATTTATTTTTAAAACTAAGTGATTCACCCTCCCCTCTTATGGGTGCTCTGGTCATACATTAATGACTACAATGACTAAATTGTCAGTAGACTTGATGATTAATTGATATCATTTGAGCCAATAAAAAGAGGTTAGACATGATATTTTAGATGATTTATTTTAATATTATATTTTCAAAAATATTGGATTAGTTAACATAAATGCTTGAAAATATGATTGGAATGTGCATGTTTAAAAAATTTAAGTCTAGCTAGGATGCATGCCTGGAATCTTAGAAAAACTTAGCATATTATCCACAATCACATTTAAATTGTTTAAAGTACATTTTTATTTAATTGATAATTATAATTTATTTTCCTTCATATCACTTGATATAACTTGATGATTGACTATAAAAAATATTTAAGGGAACGTAATCATCTTTTACTATAATTTTTATTTAATTACTTATACTATTAACTTATTAAAATGCATATTTCTTATTGCATTTCTTTAAGTAATTAATTGCTTATTTTGTGGTATATCGTTTGAGCAATTAAGTGAGTATTTCTTTTCAAAGTGTTGTTTATTTTGCAAAGGTTAATATCTTTGAAAAGTTCTAAAACTTATTTCGCAATATATTCATAAAAAATTTGAAAACTATTTTAAAAAAAAAAATCAAAAGGAAATTCCTTAAGACTATACTTTGAAAATTATTAGGAAATAACTTTGAAAATGTTTGAACAGATGGTCTAAGTATTTTTGGAAAATAATTTTTTATGTTATTTTGAAATTATCTTTCAAAGGGTATTTCTATAAGACTTATTTTTAAAAATATTTCAAAATTACTTTGAAAAAGCTTTTGAAAATTTTCTTTGAAAATATTGCACAAAGATATTTTGAAAATTATTTCCATAAGACTTATGTTGAATATTATTTGAAATTAATTTTGAAAATTAAGGATTTTAAAGTATCATACTTTGTAAATTTTGAAAAGCCCTTTCCAAATTTATTTTAAAATCTAATAATATTTTTCAAAACTTAATGTTTTTAAATTTATTTTTCTCATTTTGATGTATATAAAAGGATAGAATATGACTTTTAAATTAAAGTGTGAAAAATTTGAAAAGTTTAAAGTTTGAAAATCTTTAATATGTTATTTTCAAAACTAAAAATTCAAGGGGAGTTTTAAAATTTAGGAGTTTTTAAAATATTTGAAAATTTGATTATGTATTTTTCTTAACTTAAAATCAGGTTCTCAGATATCAAAATGAGAAGATTGTCAGTGTAGAAAGCACCCGATAATCAAACCTTTAAAATTAAGCTCATGTGATCTATTGTCTTTGTTAAGTACACAAGACTTAATAGGAAAACCCCTAGTAGGTTCGGTAGATCAGATACTTAACAATGGAAGTCCTAGTAGATTATGTGGACTGGAGACTAAGTAAAGGAAGACTTAGAGGATCAAGAGGACCAAATATTTGGTAGGACAATCTCGATGGGTTAGCGAGGACCAAACATCGAGTCAAAGAAAACATTGGTGGGTTAGGTGATCAGACGTTAAGTAAAGGAAACCCAATTAGGTCAGGTAGACTAGATGTTTAGCAAAAAGTAAATAAAAGTAAGCTCTTATAGTGGGGAGATCCTTCTAAGAACAATAAAGATGTGTCCTCTTTAAGAGGATAAATTTAGGCGTCGATCTAACTAAGAACCTATTCAAATTTTGAAGAGATCGGACAGTTACTATTTAACTGTCACACTTGGAATATTCATATCATTTTATTATATTTTTATGTTATCTCTGTTCTATAAAGTTCGAGCAACCAAAAGGTAAGTCCAGTAAATCGAACAGCCAAAGGCAATCGAATAGTGAGGTTTGATCGACCAAAAGTTGACGTACACTCCCATGTTCATTGAAGTGCTTGTTGTGCTTACGTGACATCTGATGTTAACGAGGATAAGTCTCAAGATGCAGATGTGAAAGAGGGTGGGTAGAGTTTGGGTTGCTGACGTGCCAAAGTGCTCAGTCAAGATAAAGGTCATCTTATCTAACATGGCGAAAGGATGAGCTTTGTCAAGATGATGTGGAGGTTAGATAGCGGCTCGACAATGTTCAGGCGATTGAAAAACCTTGTTCAGACGACTGGAAGAGCCAAGTTAGTTATGGCCTTGGGACGAAAGCTGATGTAGCAGGTTCGGTCTACCAATAAAGGCGTTTGGTCGACTAATAGATAATATTTGGATCTGATTATCAAGGTGATCAGTCAACCAAATAAGGGTATCAATCGACTAATAAATCCTTATAAAAGAAGGCTCGACCATAGACTTCAGAACATCAATTCAAATTTTTCCAAGTGAATGAACCAATATTTTACCACATAAATCAATTTGCTGCTTATTTAAGTGTGTAACGAATACATTAAATTGAAGATTAATGCAAAATCTATAAATGGTCGAGTGAAACATTGACGTTTCAAAACTCGACGAGTAATGCTCATTAATCGATCATTAAACGTTATTCATTAGTCTGAGCTTATATATAAAGAGGTTGTGATCACATGCAAAGGAGAACACATAGAAAAAGGAAAAACTGAATCTCTCCACCTACCGTTCCCCCTCGCTCTTCTCTGTTATGCATCTCTTGCTCGGCGATATACCCGTGATAGCAGTTGGGTACCGTTCAGTTCACCATGACCACTAGTGCTTGGTGTGTATAATGGTTAACCGTTGTATCTTAGAAAGCAGACGATCCGAAAAAACCTCGAAGCACAATCGGAGGTGGGGCAAATCTATTTCAAGTAAACTACATCCATCACAAGCCTCGGAATCCTCAGCCACTTTGCACTTAGCAGCTCGACCGCTCTGCACTCGGCCACCCTTCACTCGGTCGGTCAACACTCAACCGCTTGACCACTCTACACTCGGCTGCTCTGCACTTAGCCACTTTGCACTCAACCTCTCGCCCGCTCTGCACTCGGTCGCTCTGCACTTGACCGTTCAACACTTAGCCACTCGGCCGCTCTCTACTCAGTCGCTCTACACTAGGCCACTCTGCACTCAGTCGCTCCACAGCTCTGCACTCAGCCACTCTCAGCAGCTTTACACTCAACACTTGGCAAAAACCAAACCCCACTAGCTACCTAAGATTATCTACTCATATTATCTCGATAGATAAGTTGAATTTTATTTGGTGTAATTTCAATTCATCAAATTCCTTAAAATCCCTAGCAGATTGTCCAACAGTTCAGACGATTGGAAGTGGCAAGTCAGTTGTGGCCTCTGGACAAAAAGCTAATGTGGCAGGTTTAGTTGACCAGTAAAGGTGTTTGGTCGACTAATGGATAATATTTGGATCTAATTATTGAGGTGATCAGCAGACCGAATAAGGGTATCAATCGACCAATAAATCCTTATAAAAAAAGGGTCGGCAATAGACTTCAGAACATCAATTCAAATGCTCTCAGGCCCTTGTCTCGTGCAAAAACTGAAGGATAGAAAAGAAGCGATAGAGGTGGGGAGTGTTGGACCCCGTGGTAGTTTTGATGTGATCAACTAAGTTGGTTAGGTCCTGCGTTGTATTTGATCCATGTGTCTGAGTGTGCAGGAACTTAGGAGCACAGGAAGTCGAGCGGAAGACGCAGCTGGCGAGAAGGGCGGCACGGGA
>JBBMJZ010384029.1:0-15620 GCA_037833815.1 Zingiber zerumbet
TTTGCTATTAGAAACAAAATAGGGAGGGGTCTCACGGAGAGGGACGACGGTAGGGGCGGCGTGGCGTCGGCGACTCTTGACAGACAGCTGCGGCGACGACGAAAGACAGCGGGGATCGGCGAGTGAGGAACGCCGAGGCGAGGGCTGCGAGGATCAGAGAGCAAAGAAGGGGGCTCTCGACAGACAGCAGCGACAGCGGTAGCGACGAAAGATGGCAAGGCTCGGTGAGAGAGGAAGAGGAACGTCGAGGTGGGGATCGGCGAGCGGCGTCGCGGGAACTTCGTCGCTGAAAGGTTAGGTTTTAGAAATAAAAGGAAATTTCAGTTGATGCGGCAGAGGAAAGAAAATTAGAAGGTAAAAAAAAAAACAAGTGGGATGCCACGTTGATCGTTGCGCAAAATAAGCTCGTGCACAGTATCATAATTGTATATATATATATCAAACTATTGTTTTTCTTTTTTAAGTTTAAATTAGATTTTCGTGTAAGAAAATAAATAAAATAAAATATTGGATATGCGATAGAGTAATGTGTTTCTAAAGTGAGAAGATATATACAAAAATTGTATTTTTTTTTTAATTAAGATACAAATATCAAACTATAAGACACGAATTTATGCGGTGAGTTAGGTGTGCATTTTATGTTGGTGCGTCGTGATAAAGAAAGAGCTAATGGCCAAATTTTATATTGTGATTACATGTTATTTACATGGTTTTAAGGTTATGCATTGTGATTATATAGTTGTAATTTTATAGAATTTAAAAGTTTAGGCCATAATGAAGAAGGGTTTCAAAAAAACATGATTATCTTAGACAAATGGAGCAAGAAAATCAAAAGAAAGTAGCAAAACAATCATTATTTTACCTAATTCTAAAATACTAAATGTGATTTACTAACAAGTCAATTGTGTGATTTATATAAGCCATTTAAAAGCTACCTAAAGAACTCAACTCTACACTACATATCAACAAGTAAAAATGATTACTTATTCCACATGTCTAGATAGCCTTTTTTAACATACTCAATGTAAATTTTGTATATATACCAAACTCCCACAACGGACCACGTTAGGCAAAAGGCAATGACTCTTGTCCCTAATTTCTCCATCAACCTGTCCGATGACTATCACGGACTAGGGAGGTAAATTATGATAATTAAGAAGTAAGATGGATGAGATGGAGAGTTATGTCGGGTGCCTGGATTTATGCTCTATCAAATGTGAAATTCAACCTAGGGGCAAAGCTAACTCAGGCTCAGTGTGGACAGTTGGCCCGAACAAAAAACAAAATCATTATTACACAACCATGACAATAAATAAATAAATTATTGCACATATATTTGAGTCACAGCCATTTGATATTATACCAACATTTAATTAGAATGACTAAATTTGTTTGATTTGTGGTTTGGTTGTGATTGTGAGCTGGAGTTAGCGGGTGTCCCGCTATGCAATGATGTTATGGCTTACGAAACGAAGAGCTTCAGCCGTGACATTACTATCAAGCCTGTCGCCAAAATTAAACTGAGGGAGGCGTCCTCCGCAACGTGTCTATTGGTGGTAGCTACAATTTACTTACACTAAATTAATATCCTAATTCCGCCCTTAATTTAACCTTTCATTCATTGGGTAAATTTATCATCTACTTACCATCTTAGCTAACCTTTTAACATACTCCTCAATTTAAATTCTCTTGTATAAACATGAAATTCTCACCTTGAACCATATTGCCTTTATTGTACGCAATTCTGCCCCCAGAGCGTAGCACAAACGGTGGACGCATGATATCTCTGGTGCAATAGCTAGGGGTCGATTTTCAGGAACTGACGACCTGTGGTTTACCCCGCCATGTGCCTATGGCCTGTGTACCTGCATGAACCTCCCTCCATATCCGTGGGGTTGGCACTAGGGGGGCCGCTAAGGTAGCGGATCGACCTTTTTTTTATTGTACGCAATTCTGTCCCCAGAGCGTAACACAGATGGGGGGTGCATGGTTCTGTGACTGAAAGGTCCATGGATCGATCTTTGGGGTGTCACTATCTGAGGTTAACGTTTCCGCCATGCACTTTCCACCCGTGTAACTGCATTTACCTCCCTCCATATCCGTGGGACCGGCTCTAGGGTGTGTAAATACTAAAGATGAAAGAAATTTTTTCCCAGAGTATATGTCTATCAAAAAAATGATCTATATCCCATTATAATAAATCTGACCCTTTAACCACACGAGTGGGGATAGAATGTGGCGCCCTCGTGGCATGGTTGAGCTGGTTAGTGAGGGCAGAATTACTACCATATGGTAAGAGTTTGAATCTTGATAAAGCCGAGAAAAAAAATCTTTTCCGTACTGATTAATTACAATTTCTCAATTTATCTCTTCACAGATAATCATGGTACTGTTAGAGTGACAAATTAAGTCTTTTACTACCATAGGGATAGAACCGTGACAATAAAGACTTACAAGCGATATCGCAAATTCTAACTATCAAAGAAATCCTCCTCTAAGTAACTTAGATAATGATAAATAATAATTGGATAGGGAATAGTGAATATTGCAGAAGTGCCTAAGTTTTCAACCCTCTAAAACCCCATTTTTTTTGATGTGAAAGTATTAGTGCCTTAATTCAAAATATAATTGTTAATAATTAAAGTGTGTGTTTCATTTCCCAATCTGTAAATTGCAGATCGTTTCGCCGAAGCACCGGCGGCCATGGCGATGCGGGCGACCGTGTCC
Organism: Zingiber zerumbet; assembly: GCA_037833815.1. Lineage (NCBI taxonomy): Eukaryota > Viridiplantae > Streptophyta > Magnoliopsida > Zingiberales > Zingiberaceae > Zingiber > Zingiber zerumbet. The sequence goes on from JBBMJZ010384029.1 coordinate 2,728, forward strand.
CGATTCCCGGCGGATGACAAGACTCTGGAGGCCTCCGGCCTCCCTTGGGGCGTCACCGTGACTCCCTTCGCCCCCGCCGACGAGCGCGGCGACACCCCCCTCTACGGTTCCGGCGGCCACCTGCTCCCCCGCTGTGAAAACTGCTGGGGCTACCTCAGCGCTCTCTGCGAGATCGAGCGGTGGGGTTGGACATGCGCGCTCTGCGGCTCCTTCATCGGCCTCGACTCCGCCACCCTCGACCGCTACACCCAACCCCAGGACTGCCCGGAGTTGTCATCTTCCTTCATCGACCTCGAGCTCCCAGGTGATCGACTTCGTGACGTTTTTGAGGTTTATCGGTCTGATCTGACTGAGTAAAGGATTTTACTTGCAGCGGAGGGATCTGGTGACGGGGACATGCAGACTCGACCTGTCTATGTCGCAGCGGTGGATTTATCTTGTAAATTCTAGAAATTTGCACCCTTTTTTCAGTATTCGTTCTTGTTCTGTTCACTTGCTCTAGGTTTCTTGCAATGTCGATTGAATAGTACATTTAGTTTGGTGTTGCTCATGTGCTCTCTAGTGCAGTTTAGGCATTCTATGGCTAGATGGGACTAGTAGAAATAGAGATTTTCCATATGGTCAATCATGCTTTATTGTCCAAAACAAAGTCCAAAGTAGATCAATATAGTCTTTGATGAGGGTGTTCTATCCCTCAATGTAAAGGTTCAGTCATTTTAGGATGAAATAGACTTTGCTTTTGCTACAACATGATATTAGAGTCTCAACTTGTGCTTCAGTCTAAACTCTAAGTGTGAATATACAACATACGCTTAAAGCCTTAGTCCACACCTTTGAACCGAACATTGGTTATATATATATATAAAACAAAAGGCTTGAACACTAGTGAGTTCGGTTCGTTAATGTCCGTGAACAATTTATCAATAAATTTATTCATAATGTAAAATTTAATTATAAAGTTGTTTCTTAATTTTTTATTCAAATACATAAAAATATAGTAATTTATAAAATTTTATCGTCCTAGATTATTCATAATATCTTAAAAATAAAGAAATAATACAATGTTCATATATTAGATAAATTTTTAACGTAAATTATAAGTACGACAATGATATTAGTTGAGCTCGATAAAAAGCTTGAGCTTGGCTTGAGTTCAATAAGATTTTTAATAAACAAGTTTGAACAAATTCCATAAGAGAGTAAACAAACTTGAACACACTTAAGCTTGATTCATCTCTGTTTGTTTACACCCCTAGTGAGCTTATGGCTAAAGTTTACATGGTGAATTATTGTCTTTTATGGAAAATGTGAGGTTTGTTTTGACTCAGAATGTCTCTTTCTTACCTCAAGATAATTCTAAGCTGCATTTTTCATTATATTGTAAAATTTTCCTCTTTAAATTGGTAATGTTTGTCTTTTGATGGTTTTATAAAACTTGTTCAATGGAATAAGCAAATTAAATCTATTATCAAGCAAGAAATGGATTGTGCATATTTTAAATTTTCTCGTGGGCATATACTTCATGAAATACACTTGCTTTATCTTTCTCTGTGGAATAAGATAAAGGTAGACAAAAGAGAAAGACTTTCTCCAGTCTTGGTTCTGTTGTTCAAATGGCCTAGTTGAATCACTAAAGTTCAAATAAAACATTGGAGTGACAACAGTCAGCTAAGATATGCCATTCAGTGCCTTTGCAGTTTCTTCCTTGCTCAAGGAGATCGCTTACTTCTTTTGCTGGCTTGATTATTTACTATAGAACAGCTTTCGAAATGTGCACAGTAGCTCTATGTCAATCATGGTAGCTGCGTCACTGATTTCTCCCGGGCAACTAATTATTACCTGGGAAGACTATGATCATATCTGTCATAAATGATTCTTTTCTGCTTCTAGTTGGTAAATTAATCTGACCCAAATGCTAAACTCTTAGTGTAGATACTGAATCCACTAGAGACCTATGTAGTGTGTCTAAGTGTAGAATCATAAAGTCTGCATATAATTCTTCATATTGGTTGACATTCTTGCTCCAACCTATGCTACTTGGATTTGGATACTACTATCTGACATAAGTGTTGATCCAAGTATTTGAAATTGTTATTTTTGAAAATTTTCACATGATCAGTAGGGAATATTGAGAGCATGCTCAAAGTGTCAGTGTTTGAATTTGTACTGAGAGGGTAGATGAAGAGTCCAAATATTGTAGGCACAGTGTAGTGGTGGTGCTATTTCAGAAAGGAAGATGAGGCAAAGTGGAAGATATTGGTATTTCCCAATAGTCCACTGCTTTGAAGCTATCTTGTGCCACTCCACAAGAAGAGGCAATGCTATCTTGTGTCAGTGTGTTTTCAGAATGGTGGTAGCACAAGAGGAAATGACGATGAAAAGGGATTAAGGAGAGAAAATCAGAGAAAAAGTATTATATTTGGCATAGCAGAGGAATTGATTTATATTGTTTACTTTTAAATTGCAATAATTGCAAATTCCCTTCATCCACCACTAATTCTGCAAGTACCAGAAAAGAGAAATAAGGTGATTATGACTAGAAGTTACCCTTTTATTGGAATAGTTGCAACATCACAATAAGAGAAATGTCGAGCTCAAACTTGATGCTGAATTTTGGATATCACTCTTCATATTGGTTACCTTCAAGCAAATATTTCATCCGTTATTTATTGAGGTTTTCTTTGCTTAGTTAGAACCTTTGTTTTGTGTGCAGCTGTTCAGCTCTTGCATTCATTTTGTCAGGCATTTCTAAGGCTTCTAAGATCATAATAATGATTAGTGATTTAGTGATAATCATTTGTTTGTCTGTTCAACTATTTTCCCTATGTTATGTTTTTATTGGTGCTATTGGGCCCATGTACTAAATACCAATCTCCTTTGACACCCTAATCGCAGCTTCTGAAGAATTTCTAGAACTTGTCAAAAGTGCGCTCCTGGCAGCTCTTGAAGGTAATGGTTGGTTGGAAGTAAAGATTCTTCTTGGAACTTTACTTCGTCTTCTATACTGATATAGCTGCATCTTGTCTTTTACTGATGTAGTCTCCTTTTTCTTCTACTCTTATTTTTTACAGCTTTGGTACCAGGATCATTGTTTGGTCTGGTAACATTCAGCCACAAGATTGGCTTATATGATGTTCAAGGTCCAATAGCAGTCGTTAAAAACATTTTTATTCCACCTGATTTGGAGGACAGATTGCCTGTTGATCTTGAAGATGTCATGCCACTGCTTTCGTTTTTAGCTCCTGTATGGTAACCTTGGACAATAACCAATTGTTAGCTCAGTTTATGTTTCCCATAATCAAAAGTGTTTTTTATGTAAGTAGGTAGAAACATGCAAGGATCGTATTGCTGCAGCTTTTGAGACACTAAAGCCTACAACTTCCTGGGAGAGAACAACTGCTGCAGGGCAAGGGCATAATGATGGTGTATTACTAGGTGGCCGTGGGTTTGGGGTAGCCATGACAGCTCTCATTGATTACCTAAGTTCAGAATATGGGAGTACATTTGCACTGGGTATAACTGTAGAAGACTTTTCAGAGTTCCCTTATTTTTTCTATTTACTGCTGAATTAATTTCTAGAAAATCATTTTCTTCTATGCTTAGATTTGTTAGCTATCTTATCTGTGGCATCTATCTTCCTAACAGCCAGGGTATTTGCATTCATGTCTGGCCCTCCTGATTACGGATCTGGACAGTTAGATACAAGACGTTATGGGGAACAGTATGCTAGCAAGAGGGAAGATGCTGACCTTGCTTTGCTGTCTGAGCAGACACCATTCTACAAAGATCTGGTATTGTCATCTAGATGAACAACTTCATGATGAACTTTTTGACATGTAAATGCTGACCATTATCACAGGCTGCTGTTGCTGTTCAAGCTGGTGTTTGTGTTGATATTTTTGCTATCACTGATGAATATACAGATTTGGCTTCTCTCAAGTATTTGAGTATTGAAAGTGGTGGCTCATTATTTCTTTATTCTAACATGGATGATTCTACTCTTCCACAAGACATGTGAGTTTAGAGATGAATATTAAGAATCCATTTGAGTTTATGGATCATTACTAGATTTAAAAAATAAATTATTTGACAAATTATTTCTCTTATTCTTAGATTTATTGACTATTAACCCTAATACTTGAACAGGTATCGTATGTTGAGTCGCCCTTATGCATTTGGTTGCATATTAAGATTGAGGACATCTTCTGACTTCAAACTTGGATACTCTGTATGCAACATCACTTCTATTTGTACTTTTTGTTGATGTTATATATAAGTCTTTTCAGCTTGTCCTTAGTTCTTTTAATTTCTTGCAGTATGGACATTTTTTTCCAGATCCACAATATGAAAATGTTCAACATATCATCTACTGTGATTCTTTTGCCACATATGCATATGACTTCGAGTTTGCAAATTCTAATGGTTTCTTCAGGTAAAATATTCTTTGTAGAAGGCATGTTATTGTTGGCTCCATTGGCCTATCTAACTATTTTTTTTAATTATGCTTGAAAGTTTAATGTCACAGGACAGAGTTGAGGGTCAATGTAGATGTGGAGAGTTGGGAATTGATAAAAAAAGGTTGTAAATATTTAGGGAATAGATGATAAAACAAAGACGATATTGGTTAAGTGATGTGGATATATTGAAATATGCTCCATATATTCAAGTTAGACAAGTGAAAGGAACTAGAAGAAAAGGGAGAGAAGAAATCTTTGCTAAATATGATTCAAAAGTTATAAATAATCTAGGCATTTGCCAATGACATGTGGTCTTAGATTCTCAAGGGAAGAATGAGTATATAGGAGGCTCCAAATTTGTATAGTCACTGTTTAGTCTCAGCTCAATGAACATGGTAGTACACATATGCAAGAAGGTATATGCCATGTGCTTGGAAGACTGCCACATCTCTCTTCAGTATCCTGTAATTTCGTTGGTCAGTTTTCAAGATTTGGTTCATACTTAATAACTTGAAAAACTACAGTTTCATATACACTAAAGTGAATCCATGCAACTTCATACGTCTGTTAAAAGATATTCTGTAAGTTATGTACGTTAAACAATCAAAAGGGCAGAAGGAAAGCATATAAAAATTAGCATGTGCACATAAATTGATTGTCATCTTTTAACCATCGACCATCATCACTATTATCACCTTATAGTTGCTGAGATATTACAATGATTGTACCATGCACTTTAAAATGAATGTGCATATGATCATGATTATAAGTTTGTAACTGCATATCTACCACGCCCTCCATATTTCAGATCCAAAGTAGTATGTACTCAAATAATAACTTGTAGACCATAAAGCACATGTTTGCTATGACCTTACTTGATAATTAAAATGCAATTATCTCCTAACAACTAAATGGTGTGTAGCTGTTCACTCCTGTAGCCTATAAAAATTGTAATTCTGTGATAGTGTAGACTGGATTTCACCATGTCCTCCATGTTTCAGATCCAAAGTAGTCTGTACTCAACTAATAACTTGTAGACCATAAAACGTGTGTTTGACATGATCTTCTTACCTGATAATTAAGATGCAACTATATATCCCCTCACTACCAAATGGTGTGTGGCTGTGTACTCCCTCCTAGCCTATAAGAATTGTAATTCTGTGATAGTGTAGACTGCAGTTCTGTTTATTAAATAAAAATACCTAGCACAATACTTGTTGCAGTAGCAAAATTCACATCTTTCGTTGTAGTCATCCTTTAGAAATAGCCTTCCTTCCAATTCTACAGAGCTTCGTTCTCTAATATTAGAGATTAAATTGGGAAGTGCATTTGGTGACAGCTTGGTGATATATGTTGAGAATAGGGAAATGGAACAGAAATAGGACAATCTGGATTTGTTTGGAAATAACCATAGCATGAAAGGTTGGAGTTCCTCAACATGGAGGGGATCACAATTGTTAGTTCTTCTATTGAGAAAATTAGAATGATAATCTTCATAAAATTATGTAGAAAAGAAGCTTTGCAGATGTGATTGTGTCAGTAATCTTCCAAGAAGTGGATATTATGAGTGGTTAACATAGAGCGTTTAATATTATGAGTGTTGCTTTGCAGGTATACAGAACCTCCAGTTCTCCAGTTGGCATTTCAGTACAGTATTGTTGTTCCTCAGGAGGATACTGACACTTCTGAGTCGAATTCTGCTAGAAGGTGTGTATGTATGCATTTCTGACAGTATTAAATTTAGATTCTTGAGATGTACACAACTCAAGTATGGGATATTGACTTGCATCCATCTTGTTCCTTAAAGTATGATGATCAAGTGATTTTCCAAAGCACTGTCTGATTTCTCTATAGATTATAAATTTTGGAATTTTCAGATGCTTGGAATGCATATTTTTTCTATTTGTTCTAAAATTTTAATGTTCGGTATGATCCAGTATATATTTCTCCTATCAAGTATTATGGATGATATCATTTTGGAGGACCATGTTTTTCTTGGAACATTTTAGTTTCTTATTGGCATAGTTGAGCCTATTCCTTGTTCTCTATTCTAGTACAATACAATCATAGTCACTTGTTTGTTGCTTTTCTCCATCGCTTGGTTTGGGTAACTTAATCCTTTGTGTTTATATATAGCTCAAAGTTTTGTGTCAAGAGACGACTACGGATAAGGACGCTGCAATATAGTTCTGCTTCAAACATGAATGAACTTTATGACAGTGTTGATCCAGAAGCTACACTCTCCATCCTTGTTCATAAGGTAATATTTGTGATGTGGAATGCATTTTCTTATGAAACTTCTTGTCAACTTTTGGTTCTACATTTCAATGTCAATTTCCAAGGCTCTTACATTGTTGGAAGAGAATGATGATGACAAATTGCCGACTAAAGTTTGTTTTTTTGCTACTTAGCCTGCACTTTCATGCAAGATTGTATCAATAGAAGTTGAAGTTCCATATTTAGTTTGTCCAACAGTCAGTTCTTGGTTCAAAAGATCTGAGTTAAAACTTTGTAAGCATTTATAGTAAAAAAAGTCATTTCAATTAGTTCCTTATCAAACCAGTCTCACTTGCTTTGATTTTCTGTCAATCGTTTTCCTTAACACTCGAGATGTAGCTTCAGTTTTTACCTGTAATTGCTGTCCCTCTCTAGATATATTAGAAAAAACATGCTGTAATTTCATATTTCTTCCACATTCATTGTCTTTCAGGTGATTTTAGCTTCCTTAAAGGAAGGTGTCAGAGAAGGAAGGCTGTTGCTCCATGATTGGCTGGTCATTCTTACTGCTCAATACAATGATGCACATGGACTTGTACAAAGCGGTGTGGTGAATGAAACTTCACGTGTTGATGTTGCTTTCTCACAATGTCCACAATTACAGTCGATGCCTCGACTAATCTTTGCCTTGTTAAGGAATCCTCTTCTCCGCTTACATGAGGAAGGCATTCACCCAGATTTTCGTATATACTTGCAATGCCTTTTTAGGTGAGTTTTTTTATTGGACCAATTAGGTCCTTGTTGCACAAATAGTGGTTAAGTTGGCATTCAGACAAATGCCAAAACTAGCATTAAGTTAATACCAGTGGGCTTTCTTTTCTTAGGTAAATTTCTTAACTTAAAACTACCCATAATGACCAAAGACACTATCGAATGGCTTAGTAAATGGTAATTATTTGACGTTTAATTTTGAAATGATATATTGACAAATTTTCAACCAGAAAATATCCATCTGGACATGTTTAGGGCACTTCCTTGAAGTAAGATACTATTGGAATATATTGTTTTGCTCAACAAATTGAAGATCTAAGAATCAGGTTACTCAAATTTTGAAACATGAAAAGGCCCGAGATAAATGCTAAAATATTTAGAAATCTAGATTAATGTCGTTGGCGTGTATTGTTAGAATCAGGTTTCTTCCAAAGTATTCGGTTTAACTCAGGTTTAACTCAATTGCTTGTTGCAGTGCTCTGGAGCCAAGTTCCCTTCAGCTTGCTATATATCCATTGCTTGCTTCCTACAGTACACCAGACAATCTGGCATGCCCTCGCCATTCATTAAGTCATGCAGCTCTCACAAGCGGAAGCCCGATCTTTCTCTTGGATGCCTTCACTAATTTAATTGTATACTATAGCCCTTCAGCTGATCTTTCACTTCCTTTTCCTCCTCCGCATGATTGTAAGTTATCTTCTGCTCTGTTTCACTTTGTTACATGAAACTGGAAGTTTGGTTTCTGTCATTTTGCAGTGTTAAAAAGGGTCTGAAATATTTCATTTTCTAGGTCTTCTGAGGACAACCATCAATAAATTAAAACAGGAAAGGTGCATCACGCCAAAACTTACCTTTATACGTGGGGCGGAGGATGATGCCTCGGTATTTGAGAGATATCTCATCGAAGAGCAAAATGTCGATGGTTTCTCCAGTCTCATGGGGTTTGTTTCCTTTCTGGAGGAGATCTCCCAGGGAGTGGTAGAGTTCCTCAAGTAGAAAAGAGAGATTATTAAGCGGTACTTTTTTTAAGAGTAAATGCTATCTGAAATTTGCGTCGGTCAAGGTTATCAACTCGGAATGCTGAAGTAATTGACATTGTTTTCTTTGTTTGCATGTTGTAATTAAGTTGGATATGATTTTTTTTTTTTGGATTAGAGCTGAATGTTAGCGAGGCGTTCTTTGCGTAGTGTATAGAAAAGAACCAACTGACTTGCCCATTGATTAATCAAATTAGTTTGTCCTCTGATTTCATTTTAACTTTGTTTTATATTCAATAGTTGCTCAAAAAAGTCGACGAAGGTGTTGCAATAAGTTGGTAACCTATCTGGTGAAGGTAAATTGGAACTCAAAATCTTAAAAAGGAAAACATAAGGTTTATATTGTCATATCGCATTCTTGTTGAAGAGATGAACAATGATAACGAATAATATAGATGGTGAGGGATATTAATATTATTATTTATTTAGTGAACATATATTCATCTAAAATATATTATATACCAAGCTCTTTTCAACTTGATAATATGTTTATTTAAGTGTGATTTATTTTTAGCAATTGAATTTAGATTAAGTTTTAACTTAAAATATTTATGAGAATTCATGAAAAAAAAATACACATTAGACATAGCAAGGACGGAGCTACATTTATAGCTATCCGGATGGTAGCCTGGGAGCTCAATGGGATGAAAATAAGATTTTTGTGGAAGGAAGAAAGTATCGGAAAGAGGAGGCTAGCCTAGCATGACAGCGTCGGACGAAGATGGCTAGCCCAGGATAACAGTGTCAGCACAGTGCTCATGGCCCATGAACTAAGTAGATCATTCGGATTGGCTCCGCCATTGAGAGTATCTAGTATTCGAATTCGACAACTTTTTGTGTGTGTGTGTAGTTGTGATGCATTTTCCGTAGTAGCCATGAACCATAAACGAAACTTACCAAGGCAACCTGCATTGCCGATGAGATACTGGAGGAAGTAGAACACAATGCGTTTTTCCTTCAAGTTTCAACATACTGCGTAGTCAAAATGTCACACATGATTATCCGTTTTTTTAATCATCCACAGTTTCCGAGACAGATCGACAATAAGGGGAGTTTTAAACAGTGTGTGGCTTATTCATCATCGATTTGACCTACAAGGATCAAAGTTGTTCAAGAGACATTGCAACGAGACCAGACTGAAGAAGCATAGCGGCATCAGTTCTTGTCATGGGATTTCTGCAAAGTAAACACCAGACGATGTTTAGAGAGGGTAATGCTGAGTGCTGGCTAGTAAATAGAGCACGCTAAAGTGAAAAGGAAAAGTCAAATGCAAATGCTTCTTCTTCAAGTACCAAGTTCCTGTAGATTTTATGTTATGAAAAATAATCATATGGTAATTTTTATTATTTTTTGGTAATCTAAATGTCCAGGCTGCGCTTGATTAATTCTAGACGGCCTTCCTCCTAGTCAGCCTACTGGATAAATCCAAATAACAACTTATGCACACCCTTATTGACAAAAGTTGATTGTTTCAAGAGGTATATGATCCTTTTGGTGATCTTTACGGTATCATATAGATATAAATTAAATGCTAAAAAAATATAATTTTGTTTATTTATCTATTTTACAGCTGATGGATTTTCTAAAATATGAAAATGATTGCAATACAGATTTTCTCTCAGACAACATTTTGAAATGGCTATCCCGAAATAAATTAGTTCATATTTTCACTTATTTATACTAAAATGCAAAATTGCCTCACTTATTGTTAGAGAAAATGATTTGTGTTCACTATAATATTTATCTCAAGGAATATAGCAAGAGAAGTACAACAGTTCGGTTGATATAGCCATTTTGATATTGGCATTGTCCAGAATGAAGATGATCCATTTATAAATTGGTGAAATGTTATTAAGGTCAGGAATCCATTGCTTGATGAAGCAAGAATTCCACCATGACCACCTTAATTCCTAACTCAATAGATTAAAGAAGTGCAAGCTAGAAGAGATAGTGGTGAGAAAGATAATCATGATGCAACTTTTGACCAAGAATTTCTACCTGAATCTAGACCCAAACGTTCTCAAACATTCAACCCTAAATACAACCAAAGGTCATGAATAAATAAAAAAGAATTCTAGCAAAGGGAGATTCCAAATCTATTCTAAAAAACTAGGTGACAAGCAAAATGACAAATTAATGATTGGTTATAATCCATTCCATGCAATGACTGAGTAAAAAGTTAGTGAGAATGGAAAAACACAACTACTTTATCATATTGCAATATACAAAAAGTTTTAAATGAAGATATCAACATTGATAAAAGTACAACTATTGATAGAGGCAATTATAATGAGGAAGGTTACACTCATGTAACCTAGGATTGTGATCATGGCACTAGATCTATGAAGCGACAATATCAACAAATTCGATGCAGGGGTGATAAACCAAATAAAGCTCATTATTATCAAAATATATAGAGTTTAAATAAGATTGATTCCGACCAAGATTCATTATACCCTCATGCTTCTTATCATAGCTTTGATGTATCACACACTAATCTTTGAGTTTAGGGATATATGTGTATCCTTGTACTGTGCCTATTCTTACAGTTTCTATCTAACTCCAGAATTGATAACTAAGCCAGTTATAATTGCTAGAACAACTGAATAAACAACAGATTTTTAGTGATGATATTCAGATTATAGAAAATTGAAATTTTTCTTTGGTCTTGTTGGTGGTTTAGTGAGTTTAGTTGCATTGACATTAGCACCTGTAAACAATAAGGTGCAGCAGAGTTGTCTCTACATAATCCTAATTTTGATCTGCTTATAGTTCATAGCTTAGTTCAGTAACTGGATCCATTATGTGAGCAAGGAGCAGGTTGCCTAATCGTGAAGAATAACAAACAAAATTTGGCAAAAGGTCTAACATAAAATTTTATCCCCATGTCAGATGGTTCTAAGGAAACTAAAATACGAAGGTTTGGTCATGCTATGCTCTTTCATCGAACGAATGCAGTCTACCTCAAATCTAGCAAACACCAGAACTTTATAGAATCAAATATATATCAGACAAGTATGAACAACGAAAATCATATAGCGACTGAAATAGGATGTGGCTGAATATCTCAATTAATATACCTTCTCACTATTCTCCTTCTCGCCATCGGCTTTCTCTTTCTCCCGCTGCTTCTTCAGTTTCTCCATCCTTTCTCTCTCCATTTTCTACACACAAATCAAACCATAGAAGCCCCAAAACGACAAAAATCCACACCGATAGAAGCAAAGATGGGAAGACGAAAGATTTCACAGACAGACCTGGATGTAGATGTTCTCCGCGGCCTTCTCCTCCTCGCTGAGAATCTTACCCTTCCCATCGCTAAATAGTCGTGCGCTACCAAAGGCGGCGGCCTCACTCGCCACCGGAGATATGGAGAAGCGAGAAAGCGCTCCGAACGAGGACCTCATCGCCATCTACAACCTCCGGCTCTATTCCAACCCCCGATTTAAATATAGCGACTGAGTTTGCCCGCTAGGTAACGAACCGATTCGATATTTAGGGAGAAGCAACTCCCCCAAATATTATCGGGTGAAGGATCGAATCATTGGACACCGTTGAGGATCCACCGGATTTATTTATTTTTTTACAATATCGAAGTTTTGGTCAATATTGACTCTCTTTTTTTACCACATACGAATTCCGTGTCGATTTTAATATTTTTTAATATAAAATATATTAATTAAAATAAAAAAAATTAACAAAAATATTTAATAACAGAAATATAAAAATAATAAATTAATAAGATAATGGGATTAAAATTTAATTAAGTTTATTTAAATTATTGATTGAAATTAAAGATAGTCCGCTACACAAAACTTGCAAAGATCTCGGAAAAGAATTTTATACATAGGTTTATCTTGATTTGTAAAAGATTATTTTCAAGATTCAAACGCATGATCCCCAAATTATATGATAATAATTTTATAATTACGAAAACTTACACGACACAGAGGGTGCGAGGCTTCTCGGAGCTGTTATTTAAATTGGAGTTGGTGATGGAGCATGCGCAGATAGAGGAGTGCCTCCTCTTCTAGCTCCTCTTCCAGGTAGAGGCGGATCTAAAGATAAATTTTAACGATGGCTAACATAATATTATTTACAACATAATATTATGGATATCTTACAATTATTAGGATATCTTACAATTATTAGGATATCTTGGAATATATGCATATGCCTAATGAAGAAGCGTAAGCCCGGTTTCGACAATATGACGATGACGACATTCAGAGAAACCATGGCATTCAGGAGTACGAGGATGAGTGGTTAGGTGAGAGATTCCATACAAACTAAGGGAGTATTTGGTTCTTTCCTAGGAATAGGAATCGGAATGCGAATCATTGTATTGTGGAATGGGAATGGGTATGAGCATGAATATCACTCTTAAAAGCAATGTTTGGTTAGTTGCATA